>CANXME010002476.1:72500-213211 GCA_948144175.1 Closterium sp. NIES-65 | reverse complement strand
GCTGCCCTCATGACTGGTAGAAGGTCCCGCTCCATTGATTTTGCTTTCCTACGCATTTTTTTAAATTCTGTGTTTGGAAGCTAGGCTCTAGGTGCTTGAAATCGGCTCGCGTTAGGAGGTAATTTAACGGGATCAGCGGTGACTATTCTTGAGTCGCAGTTCACATTTCCAAGGTCTGTCGATACAGTTTCAGCCGCAACGCTTGGTTACTGATGCTACAGCTCGATTTTAGTTACTACGACGAAAGGAGTCCGCCGAGCGGAGCACACTATGCACTATCGAGCATGGGATTGAACCGCTTTGTGGGTCAGGCGACCTAGGTTGACGCAAAAAATAGCAGATGCTCGTCTCTCTCTCACACGCTCGGGGCAAATCTAGCAGCACCCTACACTGACTTGCATATGGCAACAGTTACAGGACCGTCATCAGCACACCCTTTTCGTGAAGAGTATCTCGATTGAAAGCAAGGGCAAGCAACAGCAGCAGATAGGATCGAGACTGTTGCTGAATGACGACGTTCTAGCCTGAATCCTCGGCGCCTGGTGCTTGCGGTGATGGTGGTGGCCGTCCCAACATGGGTGAGTGGACGAAGCTAACAGTGATTGACAGTGCCGATGGGTTGGGATGGGAAGTTGAGAAGTTGAGAACTTGGAATGGACATCTCTCCCTCCCTGCAAACTCGCGAGAGTCGAGACTGCCGTTGTCCTAGAAATGTCAACTTTGGCAAAATGTCACTCCGACATCCCATCTCAAACCGAGGCGCGTGTTAAAATTACGAGGCGCATCTGGAGCGACTCGCCATCTTGTCGTTGGTCTGGGTCCTTGACTTGGTTAGATGTCGTCCAAGCTTGGTGGCTCGCTTCGGCTCTGCACTCACGGAACCTTGTGGTCCGGTTTTGGCGCGAGACGAAATGCAAGCTCGGTGAAGCTTGACGCGCGCTCAGTCTGGTTTGCGTGGGCTGTTTGTGGGGCACCCGTTGAGAAGGGAAGGAAAGCAAAAGCTGGCGTTGAAATACGAAACTGATTGGCCAGCTGTACCTGCTGGCTCGGCCAAACCTAGAACATAGAAGTCGCACATAACACAACGAGCTGGCCCAGCGATTCGTCAGGTGACTTGAGCGTTTTCGCCTGAAATGTGCTGACGAGTGTTACAAATTTGCTATATACACAACATCGTTATTGGATAGAAGGTCTTGTACAAAGAAAGGAGTTTACATCATTCTCGTTATCCTAGCACCAAAAGAGGGTTGCGGATATGTAGCGGAGCCTTCCATGTCGCATCCGTGGAATCCCCAAATTTGCTGTGCGCCAATTTGCCCCACCCCAAGGAGATTCGCTTGCAGTACAACACCGTGCATGCGACCACACCACACCCTAACGTCGCGCATGATTAGTCAGCAAATTCGCCCATCCAGTCAGATTCGGGCGACTATCACGGCGTGCTGCTGACATGGCTGGAGTTTATACACCATCCACGTGGACCAAAGTTGCCGCAGTTTCAGGTGAAGTCATTTTACCGGAAGACCCTCGTTGCTCAAATTCGCCGCCGCATCGTTTTCCGTGCACTTTTTTAGGTGCCTTCAATACTTGCTAGGGGGCAGCAGATCTGGTTAGATTCATTTGCGTAAAGAAGCACCTCGTTGTTTGTCCTAATGCGTGACGCTCTCTTCGAACTTTCCTCACCTCCCCTCGTTTTCCCCCACCCTCTCCGCTCTCCCACCTACCCCCATCTTCCCTTCCCGATCTCCCCGCAATATCCAGGCGCTGCGGCGGTGGGGCTGGGCGCGTACGGAGCGCACGCGTTTAAGCCGGAGAACCCCGTGTATAAAGAGGTGAGAGGTGACTTTTGAGACGCCTCTTAACTATGGAGGCGACTCCTTATCATGGAGGCGACTCCTAGTCATCGAGGCGACTCCTAATCATGGAGGCGACTCCTAATCATGGAGGCGTCCCCTAGTCATGGAGGCGCCTCACACGTCGGAGAACCCCTTGTATAAAGAGGTGAGGAGGTGAATGCGGCCGGAGTATTGGATACATGCTGATCCTTTTCGGCAGACGTGAATACGTGTTTAAAGAGGTAAGATGTGATTACCGATTTGTTTTCCTTTTTTGTGCTGCTCTCGCATGTGGGCTTCCTGTTCCCGTCATATTGCATCACTATTCTTACACGATTCATGCTTCAAATTGCGTTACCTGATTTTATCAGGTGTAGCGTACGGGTGATTTCTACCATCTCGTGCACTCTGCTGCTCACATGTGTGCTTCCTGTCCGCGTCATAAGGCTTCACTGCTTCCTTACAACAATGCATGCTTCAAACTGCGGTGTATTGCTTTTATCAGGTGTGGCGGACAGGCAACCTCTACCATCTCGTGCACTCTGCTGCTCTCCTAGCCTCGCCCTTAGTCAAGCGGCCTGACATCGTGAGTTTAGGGTTTCGACAAACTCTTCAATTCAAAGTAGTAGCTTTGTGGCAGCTTTTTGTCAAACTACCCATCCCCAAAAGCTCAGTGTCTCTTAAGTTTTCCTCCATATCCTCACTCACCTCCTCTCTCCTGACCTCTCCCCACTCCCCACTCCCCTTCTCCTTTCCCCTGTCCCCCCCACGCTCCTCACCTCCCTTCCCCTCTCTCCCATCCCTCCAGTATGGCAGCCTTCTTACCTTTGGGATAGTTGCTTTCTCAGGCAGGTGAGTGGGGACCAAGGGCATGATAAGCGATGCTGCTTTTGCGGGAGTGAAGGCATGATAAATGAGTGGAAGCCTGTGACCCAAGCCTGTGACCCAAGCCTGTGACCCAAGCCTGTGACCCAAGCCTGTGACCCAAGCCTGTGACCCAAGCCTGTGACCCAAGCCTGTGACCCAAGCCCGTGGCCCAAGCCTGTGGCGCAAGCCTGTGGCCCAAGCCTGTGGCCCAAGCCTGTGGCCCAAGCCTGTGGCCCAAGCCCAAACCTCAATGCATGAGCCTCTTGTCCCAAGCCTCGTGATCTTCTCCGCCCTCCCCCGTCCCTTCAAAGCTCATCCCAATTCACACCCCTCCCACACTACCCACATCCCCTTCCGCCCCCTTCTCATCTCCCTCCCGCCCCCGTTTCCCCCCTCCCTCCCCCCCTTAACCCACTCTTTTCCTCACTTGCTTCAGCTGTTACCTGTCAGCAGCGTATGAGGACAGAGCTCCGGGCGTTATGGCCCACTCTTGTTCAACTCCCACCTACTCCTTCCTCAACTCCCTTCACACCCCTTTCCTCCCCACGATTCCCCACTTCCTTTCCCCTCCTCACTTGCTTCAGCTGTTACCTGTCAGCAGCGTACGAGGACAGAGCTCTGGGCGTTATGATGCACTCTTGTTCTGACCCCCTCTTTCCCCCTCCACACCCGCCGCCCTGCCTGTCCCCTTCCTCTCATCACCTCTTACCTGTCAGCAGAGCACACGAGGACAGCGCTCCGGGCGTGATGTCCCACCATTGCTCATCTCCCTCCCACCTGCTTTTTCCTCTACTCCCTTCACACCCCTTTCCTCCCCACGATTCCCCACTTCCTTTCCCCTCCTCACTTGCTTCACCCCTTACCTGTCAGCAGCACACGAGGACAGCGCTCCGGGCGTTATGGCCCACACTTGCTCAGAAGCCCACCCACCAACCGCTTACTCGTCTCTCTGACCCCCTCTTCCCCCCCCCCACCTACCACCCTGCCTATCCCCTCCCCTCATCAGCTGTTACCTATCAGCAGCATATCAAAACAGAGACTTGGGTGTTGGGGCTCCCTTTGACTCAAAGCCCTCCCTTCCCCCCGCATCCTACACTCCCCATCCCCCAACTCACCTTTCCCCTCCCCCTTCATCATCAGCTGTTACCTATCAGCAGCATATGAGGAAAGAGCCTTGGGTGTTGGGGCTCCGTTTGGGGGATTTGCCTTCATTGGAGCTTGGCTTTCTGCTGCCTTCTGATTGGCTGACTCTGTGCATTTTAGTGTACATACTGGTAATCTTATCCATGTTCTTCCTGTAAACCATACACAAACCTATAGAAATACATTGCTATGGCATTTGCATGCACAGCATTTATGAAAATACAACAGAGTACTACAGTACAATACTATTTCCAGGCTTATAATAAGGGCTTTGAATCGGCTACTCCTCATGCCTCTAATGGGCTAGCTTTTTTTTTCCTGATGACAAAACAAAACACCAGAGAGGGTTGAGTAAGAGGGCTGACAGGGCCTCGGTCCCCAAAACCCATCTTATTGCTATTTTCGCTGCTGGTAAGATGCTCTTGCTGTCAGAGTGCCCCTTTGAGTCAACTCAAAAGGGCTGAGACTCAATCCCCAACACACATCTTCACGTTACTGGTATTTTCAATGCCGGTAAGATGCTCTTGCTGTTACACTGTGCCTTATGCCCTACCAGCGTGCACCCAGCGCCCTAGACCAACAAATCAGGCATTGGATTTATGCCCCACCCACGAAGTTAACCACTTGGCGACCTGCATGGGTTGGGGTGAGGTGCGGTGCGGTAGGGTGCGGTAAAAAGAGAAGGCGAGTGGGTAAGTAGGATGGCTGTTGGAGACGTTTGGATCAACTCAACAGTCACTTGTAGATCTGGATGGGTGGCGTGCGGTGCAAGGGTGAGCCATGTGAGTGGGGAAAAGTCGGTCGGGGGGAATGCATGAGGATACCTTTGACTTGGGCTGATACCCAAACCAAGTCAACTCAAGTGAGCTTGAGTCAATTCAACCTTAAATCTGGTCAACCCAAGTCAAAGCACTCACATCAGCCATAGCAGGTCTGTCCTTGGGGTTGCTGGCAAGACAGATCACAGCCAGCATCGCCACTGCCTGCTGCTGACCTTGATGCACTGCAACCCACAGCCCCTCTACGCCAAGTCAACTCAAGTCAACTCAGGTCAACCCAAGTCAACCCTAGTCAGCACGAGTCAAGGGACAGGCACTCACATCAGCCATAGCCAGTTTGTCCTAAGGTTGCTGGTGAGGCAGGTCACAGCCAGCATCGCCACTGCCTGCAGCTGACTCTTGAGAGTGAAACCACAGCTTCTCTACACCAAGTCAACCCAAGTCAATGGGAGTCAACTCAGGTCAACCCAAGTCAAGACAACACTCACATCAGCCATGGCGGGTCTGTCCTTGGGGTTGCTGGCAAGGCAGATCACAGCCAGCATCGCCACTGCCTGCAGCTGGCTCAGGTCGTACCGCCCCTCTAGACGGTAGTCTACTAGGCGATGAAACTCCCCTGATTTGGCCACTGGGATTGCCTGTTGGAAAGCAGGAGGAGGGACGGGGGAAGACAGGTTCAGACTAGTTACAGGCAATGCCTGCAGCTGACTTGCATCGTACCGCCCCTCTAGTCAATTGCCCACTAGCCGTTGAAACTCCCCCTGCCTTGGCCACTGGGATTGCCCTTGATGGAGAGAAGGAGCCCAAGACAAGAGTAAGAGAACAAACACTGCGACCACCCACTCACCCATGCATGTATCCACCCACTCACCCATGCATGTATCCACCCACTCACCCATGCATGTATCCACCCACTCACCCATGCATGTATCCACCCACTCACCCATGCATGTATCCACCCACTCACCCATGCATGTATCCACCCACTCACCCATGCATGTATCCACCCACTCACCCATGCATGTATCCACCCACTCACCCATGCATGTATCCACCCACTCACCCATGCATGTATCCACCCACTCACCCATGCATGTATCCACCCACTCACCCATGCATGTATCCACCCACTCACCCATGCATGTATCCACCCACTCACCCATGCATGTATCCACCCACTCACCCATGCATGTATCCACCCACTCACCCATGCATGTATCCACCCACTCACCCATGCATGTATCCACCCACTCACCCATGCATGTATCCACCCACTCACCCATGCATGTATCCACCCACTCACCCATGCATGTATCCACCCACTCACCCATGCATGTATCCACCCACCCACCCATGCATGCACCCACCCTCACCCATGCACGCACCCACCCTCACACATACCCACGCTCCCACTCGCCCATGCAAAGAGGTAAGCCGGTGTTCGGGACGGGTGGAAGGGGATGTGGCCTGTGATGAGCTGTAGCAACACCACTCCAACACTGAACCCATAAGTCACCCACACTCACCCACCCACCCACTTATCTGAATGATCGAACCCTCACCCTCACTCACCCACGCAAAGAGGTAGGCGGGTGTTCTGCTTGGGTGGAAGGGGATGTGGCCTGTGATGAGCTGTAGCAACACCACTCCAACACTAAACCCACACCCACACCCACCCACCCACCCACCCACCCACCCACCGATCTGAATAACTGAGCCCTCACCCTCACTCACTCACCCATGCAAAGAGGTAGGCGGGTGTTCTGCTTGGGTGGAAGGGGATGTGCCCTGTGATGAGCTCTAGCAACACCACTCCGAATGCAAACACGTCCACCGCTTGTGTGATCTTGCCTGTCCGCACATACTCCGGTGCTACATAGCTGCAAGCAAGCAAGAGGGCAAGAGAGGAGAGTGAAAGAGGCATGGCGGGATGGTAGACGTGGGGCTTCCCTGTGGTCTGGTCACTCTCTGGTAATCATATGATGTTGATGATGATGATGATAATAACAATTACAATAATAATAATAATAATAGTAATGATAACAATAATAATAACAGCAACAATGACAATAATAATAACAATTACAACACTTGTAATAATAGTATAATAATAATAATAACACTAACAATAACAATAACAATAATTATTAATAATAAAACCACAACTGACCCTTGTGTGCCCATGATTGCCGTAACAGTCATTGGCTGTGTGAAATGCTCCGGTGCGACTTTCGCCAACCCAAAGTCCGATACCTGGTGATGCGGGGCAAAGAGGGGATGTTGGAGGAGGGGAGGTGGGAGAAATTGGGGCAGGAGAGGTGGGAAGGGGAGGGGGGGGGGAGGGAGGCAGGGGGGGAAGAAAAAAAGGGAGTTAGGGGAGGAGGGGTGGGAGGGGAAGAGGAGGGGGTACGGGAGGAACGGGAGGAGCAGGTTGGATGACAAAACACTTGGGACAGCTATCAGTAGCTGCTATACATAAATTTCTAACAGTAGCTTGACACCCACCACGGGTTCCAAGACTTCATCCAGAATAATATTTTCGAGGCGCCTCAAAAGGCTTCACATCCCGGTGAATGATAGGCGGGCGGACGGTGGGTTACAAGAGAAGCAGACGGGAGGGCAGGAGAGTGGGAAAAGGAGCAGGGTGGCAAGGGCCATAAAATAGATTTTAAAACAGAAGAGTGACGGGCCATACCATGGGCGCCAAGACTTCATCCAGCAAAATATTCCCCGACTTCACATCCCAGTGGATGATCGGCAGGCGGGCGGTGGGGAATAGGGCACAAAGGGAGAAAAAGCAAGGGGCAAGGCAAGGGAGAGCATACATAGCACGGGCGCCAAGTCTTCATCCAGTAAAATATTCCCCGACTTCACATCCCGGTGAACAATCGGCAGGCGGGCGGTGGGTTACAAGACAGCCAAAGGACGACACTTTCCCAAGTCTTCATCCAGCCAAAGGGTACAGGGCACACAAGGGACAAGGGAGAGCATACATACCACAGGCTCCAAGTCCTCATCCAGCAGAATATTCCCCGACTTCACATCCCAGTGGATGATCGGCAGGCGGGCGGTGGGGAATAGGGCACAAAGGGAGAAAAAGCAAGGGGCAAGGCAAGGGAGAGCATACATACCACAGGCTCCAAGTCCTCATCCAGCAGAATATTCCCCGACTTCACATCCCGGTGGATGATAGGCGGGCGGCACCCACTGTGCAGAAACGCCAAACCCCTCGCCGCCCCACTCGCAATCTCCAGCCGCTGCTGCCACGTCAGCGGCGGCTTGCGGTTATCCCGTAACCGCATGTCCAGAGCGCCATTCGGGAGGTAGTCAAAGACCATTAGGAGCTCGCCAGCTGTCACACACGCGCCGAGCATGCGCAGCAGGTTCGGGTGCCGAACCTTCCGAACCACCCGAAGCTCCGTGAGGAATTGTTTCGTGTTGACCGCGCACTTTTTTTCAGCCAGGGCAGGCCCCCACCACCTCAGCCGCTTCACCGCAACTTTTTGCTTGCTGCCCGCAAGAATTTCCTTCATTCTGCCACTCCCACCTTCCCCCCCTCCCCCAAAATCTGGAACCGCCATTGTAATCGTCCCCAGAAAGACCTGCCCAGATCCGCCCTCCCCCAGAACATTCTTGGGGTTGAAATTATCAGTGGCTTGCAAAATCTGTTCAAGTGTAAACTCTTGCTCCCCATACTCCTCTCTACCGTACACCTCCCGGAGTATTTCCGAAGGCGGGGGAGGAGGGAGGAGGTCGGAGGAGGGATTGAGAGGGTTGGGGGAGATGAGGACGGTGAGGTCTTGCTTCCATCCCCCATCTGCTGTTGCTGCCGGGATGGGGGAAGGGGATGGGGAGGGGGTAGGTGCTGGGTGTGCTGCTGATGCTGCTGCTTGTGGTTGTGCTGCTGCTGCTGCTGCTGGTGCTGCCGCTTCCCCTCCCCCTCTCCCCACCGCGCCACTCATCCCCTCCCCATCTACCTCCATCGTCTCCCCCCCTCCCCTCCCCTCTCCCTCCCCACTCCCCCCTCTCTCCCCGCTTCCCACCCCAAACTCAGACCCAAAACCAACAGCCTGGCACTCCCTAGGGTCGCCTCTTAAAGGGTCACCTCTTAAAGGAGATGCAGAACCGGGAGAGGGGGCATACGAGGCACTAGAAGCAGCAGAGACAGCCGAAGGTGTGTTTAGGGCGGAGAGTGGGGAGACAGGCGATGCAGAAGGGTGGAGAGGAGAGGAAGAGGGGTTGGGAGCGGTGGAGAGCTCTCCGGATTTGGAGAGGGAGCAGGCGCCGTGAGAGACGAGCATGACCTTGGTGGTGGTGGGGAGACGACGAGCCAGATGAGCCACTGTGTCCTGAGTAGCTGAGGAGATGGAGTAGCTGAGAGGGGCAGGGAAAGGGGAGGGCGGGAGGGAGGAAAGGAAGAGAGGGATGGGAAGAAGGGACGTGTTTTGAGGCGCCTCAAAAGGAAGAGAGGGATGGGAAGGAAGAGAGGGATGGGAAGAAGGGACGTGGGAGACGGGTATGACCTTGGTGGTGGTGGTGGGGAGACGACAGGTGAGTTCTGCGGCTGTGCCCTGAGTGGCTGAGGAGATGGACGAACTTGGGGGGGGGAAACGGGGGAATGGAGGGGTGCCGGGGAGGCGGGGAGGGGGGATGGGGAGGAAGGGGCAGAAACGATGTCGGAAAGTGGGAAAAGAGGAAGGAAAGAGGGGGGAGACAGGGTAAGAGAAGCTCAGACTGACTCCCTTTCTTGGCGGCACCCAGCATTACCACCATCCCTGCTCCCAGCGTCAATGCACCATGCATTTGACGCAAAATATATCTCTTGAGGCGGCCTAGAAGTAGTTCCCTCACCTCTTAAAGCCCAGGCTGCCTTTCTTGGCAGCACCCAGCACCACGATCCCTGCTCCCAGCGTCAACGCCCCCTGCAGCAGCCCCTGAGGCACGCGTATTCAAAACTTTTCCCTGCTTTTCTCTCACCTCTTAAAGCCCAGGCTGCCTTTTTTGGCAGCACCCAGCACCACGATCCCTGCTCCCAGCGTCAATGCCCCCTGCAGCAGCCCCTGGGGCACGTCCGCCGCCCAACACACGCACACCTCCACTCGGACCTGTGGTTGGGGAAAGACAGAGGGCGGGGGAGGTGGTGACCCAGGGGATGTGTCTGCAGCGCTGCTTCTAGCCCTCTCTTCCCCCATCGTCTACCACCCCACCCTACTCGCCCCCCCCTCCCCTCATTTCCCCCCCCCCCCTCTCCGCCAAACTTCTCCCCTTCTTCCCGCTCCTGTGCATTCGCCCCTTTCCCCCCTCACCTGTTTGGCGGAAGCTACTTCCGCCAGTGGCTGTAGCGCCGCCAGCACCACCATCCGCGCCTCAATATCCCCCTGCTCCCCCCCGCTCCCGCTCCCCCTTCTCCCCCTTCTCCCCGCCCGTTTGTATCACCAGAGCCACCACCCTGTCCCCCGGTACAACCAGCCTCGATAAAGCGAAATCCACCAGCGCCAGTCCATCCTTCGATACAGTCACACCCGCGCTGCCCCCTCCGCCTCCCCCGGCGTCTCTCTCGCTTCCGCCGCGCACTCCCCCCCAAAAGGAGCCTCCTGATTGGTGCAGAGTCACGCCGACCAGAACCAGTTTCGGCCCGCTGTGACGCGCGGAGCCGGCGTTAGACGCGGCGGGAATCGCGGCGGGAGTATTGGCGGGAGATGCGGCGAAAGGGGAAGCTAAAGGGGAGTCGCCGAGAGGGGAGCGGAAGCGGGGGGAGATTGGCGGGGAGCGAGTCAACATATCGGCAATTTGAAGGTAGAGGTTTAAAAAAAGGTGTTATTGGAATTTAACGGTAATAGAGAAATAAAAAAAGTAAAATCGAAGGTATCAGGGAAATTCAGCGACCCGGCCCGCGGACAAGTTGTGAAGTCCTTTCCACCTAAGAGCCACCCGCGTCGCCGCGAGTGAACGAGTGGACCGGGTTTCTCGATTACCAGGTTTGAACAGATGGTATCTATGGTGGTCGCGAGAGATCGACGCTCAAATCGACTTAGGTCCACTGAAGGCCCTCTGGATGTCACGGCGTCTGCTTCATTGCGTGAAATGCGGAGAAGATACTCGTTACAAGCACGTCTCGAAATCGACGAGAGAAAAGCGGCATTAGCGAAGAGGAACGCGGTAAATGCAGCTAATTTGGGTGACGAAACTAAGGATCGTGCGCAAAAGCCGCTGTCCTGCGGACAAGGGGTCGCGCTTGCAGCGGGATAAGCTAAGCCGCACTTGCCGCTGCACTTGAGGGACTACTGAAGCGGCAGTCTTAACTCGACTTAACACGAGCAGCTAACTCCGAGGAGCAAATTAACCTCGAAGCCACAGCCTCTAGCATCTTATGGCTTTTGCTTCAAGAAACATGGCGAACGTTCACTTTTTTTGAAAAAAGGAGGCGCTGGAGTGTAGAAACCTGTGCTGCTCCGCTCGCTATCGTAGGGTTGCTGCGTAAACACTCCGGTACGATTCAGCTCAGTAAGGTACGGTACTACGGTGCAAAACAGTATGGATGTCTACATTCAGTCGCAAATGTCGGGGGTGCCGGGAAGGTGAAGGCAGCAGGAAACGGATGCTGCCAGTGCTACCCACCCACGCGGACCGCGGGCAGGTGAAAGAAACGAAAAATAGAATTGGAGGTGGTTCAACCTACGGTGCTCATATCATCAGGCCGTTGGCGTGAACATGCGGGTATCGAAGTCTCTAAATTCAGTCATAAAGGCAGGCGAGATAAGTAATTGGGGTGGCGGGAGTGTGGGTGGGGAAGGGCTCGCAAGTGGGTGCTGAAACGTTGCTGGCAGGGAAGTAGCAGCCTTAGTAGGCTAGGAAAACGAGGATAGAGTGCTCTCTGGAGTTATCTGGAAATTGCACTATGACTTCACAAATTTCACAGTACAATTTTATAGAGCACATTCAAATATCGAGTCGCACTCCCAAGTCGCGACTCTCTCTGAATTTCTCAATGGTAACCCAACCCCTTTGAAATGAACCTGCCGTGAAATTCAGAGAATTATTGCGGTACGGGATTGGACGGCGAGCTTGGTTACGGGGCTGTAATTTCGTCGGTGTTGTTGGCGAAATCGGCGAGCGGTCGGAACTTCGGTGTTCTGCGTTTCGTAATTTTCGCGCGAGGGTTTGTGTTGGGCTGCGCGTCAGGACCTGGTCGCCCAGCTGCAGGTTGAGGCGTTTGACCAATACGAACAGTTGGTGAGGTGGCGCTTGACTTCCGCCCACCTGCACTGTACTTGGCAGCATTCGGTTGCCACACTGTTACATTACTTCCCCCTCCAAGTGGCGCCGTCCACGGCGCCAAACCGTGGCTGGTCAAATACCGATTCACAGCAGTTGCGGCACGGTCAAGGTGGCCCTCTGGTTCCCATGAGTCGTCACTAGTGGGCTGGTCCTTCCAATGAACAAGAAACTCGCGACCATGAGGTGTGTCGCGATGTGCAGCGATAGATGCAACTGCCTTCGAACATCGGTGGCAGTTGGCGTGTGGCTGGACGGTCGTGTGAAGGTGCACGGAAAGGGCGGAGGCGCTGGACATGGAAGACGGGGTGAATCTTCATATAGCTGGGCAGTTGGAGACGGTAGGTGACTGGTGAGAGGACTCGGGTGATGGTGAACGGGCCAATAAAGCGAGGGGCGAGTTTTCTGGTTGTGCCTTTGCGTAGGAGAGGGAGGTGGTCAGTGGAGAGTAACACTTGATCGCCAACCTTGAAGCGTATATATTTGCGGTGGGAGTTGGCATAGTGGGTCTGTTTGGCTTGAGCTTTAAGGATGGAGGTGCGAGCGGCATCAATGGCTGATTCGAGTGAGGTGAGGAACTCAAAGGCTGCTGGTGCGTGGGAGAGGTAGGGGGGTGGGGTCATGGGGTGGTGGGGGTGCTGTCCGGTTGCGAGGTAGAAGGGTGGCTGGCCGGTAGAAAGGTGGGGTGTGCTGTTGTATGCGAGTTCGATGGCGGTGAGGTGGAGATCCCAATCAGTTTGGCGAGCAGTAACTTGTGCACGGAGGGAGTCTTCAAGCGTGCGGTTCATCCGCTCGGTTTGTCCGTCCGTTTCAGGGTGATACGCGGTAGAAAACTTCAGCCGGGTTCCGTGAAGCTTGAAGAGGCTTTGCCAAAAGTTACTCAAGAAGCGGGGGTCACGATCTGAAATGATGGCGGATGGGAGACCATGGAGGCGGACTATGTGATCGAAGAAGAGTCGGGCTGTTTCGGGTGGGGTGACGGTTGTGTGGGTAGGAATGAAGTGGCTCATTTTGGAGAGTCGGTCGACGATGACTAGGATAGCGTTGTAGCTGCGGGGTGTGCGAGGCAGATCCATGATGAAGTCCATAGTGACTTCATCCCACACTTTGGTAGGTGGAGGGATGGGCTGAAGGAGTCCGTAGCGGTTGGTGGTGCGTGCTTTGAGTTGTTAGCAGGTGCGGCAGGTGCGTATGAAGTCACGCACATCAGCATGCATGCGTGGCCAATGGTAGTCGTTGGAGAGGCGTGCGTAGGTCTTCTCAACACCAAAGTGGCTGCCGGTAACGGTGTCGTGGTATTCGGAGAGTAGCAGCTGTCATAAGGAGCGATCTGCAGGGACACAAATGGTCTTGGTGACGGTGTTGTACCAAAATGGGTCTTCAAATGAGTAGGTCGGGTCCTCGGGGGCTTGCTTGACAAAAAGCAGGTCACGTTTGTAGGCGCGCTGAAATTTCGTGATGAAGGTATCATCCCAAGTGATGCTGCTGATTCCATGGAGTTGCAAGGATGGGTTCGGAGTGTGAGGTGGAGGTGATGAGGTGGGGCTGGTTGGGGAGTGGTGGGGCTGGTTGGTGGTTGGTTTGGGCTGGTCGGTGGGTGGTGGGGCTGGTGGTGGTGGTCGGGACAAGATGTCGGCTGGGTTGAGTTTTCCGGGGCGGTAGATTATCTGAAGTGAGGGTACAAACTGCTCCAAAAACTCAGCCCATCGGGCTTGGCGGCGGCTGAGCACAGGCTGCGTTTTCAAGTGTTGAAGAGGGCGGTGGTCGGTGTAGACGGTGACGGGCTGCTACTCCACGTAACAGCGCCATGTCTTGATTGCGTGGACAATGGCAAGGAGCTCCCGATCGTGTGTTGCGTAGTTGCGCTCTGCCGGTTGAAGCTTGCGTGACTCGAAAGCAAGTGGCTGCATCCCATGGCCGTGGTCTTGACAAAGAATGGCATCGACAGCGACATCGGAAGCATCGGTCCATATGAAGTATGGGCGTGAAGGGTCGGCGACGGTGAGGACCGGTGCAGAGGTGAGTGCTGATTTGATTGAGTTGAAAGCAGTCTGCTGCGGTAGTCCCCATTGAAAGGCAGCTCCTTGACGGAAGAGATCGGTCAAAGGGGCGCAGATGTGAGAGAAGTTGAAAATGAATTTCCGGTAATACTTGGCGAGGCCGATGAAACTTTGCAGCTCCGCTACCATGCGTGGGGCTGGCCAATCAGCAAGGCACTGGACCTTTGCGGGGTCCATAGCAATGCCTTTGGAGCTGATGACATGGCCGAGAAAGCCGATGCTTGAACGGGCGAAGGTGCACTTAGAGAGCTTGGCGTAGAGGCGGTGTTGGCGAAGCTTGTCGATGACGATGCGTAGGTGCTGAGCGTGTTCCTCGAGTGAATTGCTGAAAATGAGGATGTCATCGAGGAACACGATGACAAAGCGGTCAAGGAAGGGCCGAAAAATGTCGTTCATGAGTCCCATGAACGTGGCTGGTGCGTTGGTGAGGCCAAACGGAAGTACGCGGAACTCGAAGTGGCCGTAGTGGGTTCGAAACGCCGTCTTGTTGATGTCGTCTTCGGCGAGCCGGATCTGGTGGTAACCAGAGCGTAGGTCGAGCTTGCTGAAAACTGTTGCTTCCCCAAGCATGTCGAACAACTCCTCGACACGGGGCAGCGGGTACTTACTCTTGATTGTGATGGCGTTGAGGGCGCGGTAGTCGATGCAAAGGCGCAAGTCACCTTCCTTCTTGCGGGTGAAAAGCATGGGGGCAGTGTATGGTGAGGTGCTTGGGCGGATGAAACCCTTCTTGAGAAGGTCATCGAGTTGACGGCGGAGCTCCAAAAGTTCAGCGGTGCTCATGCGATAGGTTGGGCACACGGGCGGTGTAGAACCTGGAATGAGGCGGATGCTATGGTCAATAGCATGCTCGGGTGGAAGTTCAGCGGGAAGATCTTCGGGGAAGACGTCGGTGTAGCCTTGGAGTAACTTCTGTATAGGTGATGGGAGAGAGTTGGGTGATGGTTCAAATTCGGGAGCGGTGAAGATGACTAGAAGATGATAAGGAGGAGGTGGTGATGGAGGGGTGGGGGCTAATGGATTGATAACTTCAGAGGCGGGGCGGATGATGGGACGTCGTGGCTGCTGTGTTGGGTGGGGTGGAGAAGGAGGAGGTGTGTTGATCACTTCGGGGGAGCCGGGTGGTGTTGGCTGCTGCACGGGAGCTATGCGAGGAGGAGGGAGAGGGGGGGTATGGGAAGATGGAGATAGGACAAGTTGGGGTGGATGGGTTGATGAAGCGGAACTGATTGGGGATGACCATGGTCGGCGAAAGGAGTGGGATGGGAGGTCGTAGTTGCCGACGGTGACAGTTCCGTTGCGCCAATAAATCCGCGGTCCAAACTGGTGCAACCATGGTCGACCGATAACGCCTTCGTACCCGCCGAGGTGCAGTTGCTCGAACGTGACCGTCGCCTCCAAGCTTCCAAACATGCAATGCACAGGGAGGAGAGTAGGTCCGCAGCGCCGCCGAGTACCATCTGCCATGATCACGTCCTGCGGGTTGCTGTTGGGATCTTCGGGGAGAGAAAGTTCAGCAGCAATTGAGGGAGAGAGGAAATTTGCTGAAGCGCCGGTATCGAGCAAAAAATCAACGTAGCGATTCTTTATTTTTGCGTATAGAATGATGGCAGGGAATGGAGCGTTGGATGTGGTGTAGAGTTCAGAGGTGCCGATGAATAATGGAGTCGGGAGAAGCGGGGCATGCGATGCGCCAGAGGTCTACCCCACTGCTACCGGCGCTGTCCGTTTCCCGGAGACCTTTCAAAGTTGCGGTGGTTCGGGCAATGTCGCTTGATGTGGCCGAATTTCCCGCACGAGTAGCACGTAAGCGTGGACTGGTTGCGTGCACGCTGTTCCACCACACCGAGCTCCATGGGAGAAGGACCGTTGGTGCGGTAGGTAGGTCCAGCAGTGGTGTGCTGCCCGGTTCGTCCTTGGAATCGCTGGTATGCTGTAAAGTTGATGGTGTCAAAACGCTCGGCGACACGAATCATCTCATCCAACGTCGTAGCGCCGCGGAGTTCGACCTCGGTGCGGATTTTCGGCTTCAGCCCACGCTTGAATTTGTCCATCAGTTCAGCAGCAGGGATGTCAGGGATCTCAAGCACGAGCTCGCGGAGGCGGTTGATGTACTCAGCGACCGAGCGATGTTGGCGTAATTCAGCGAGGTTGTCACGTGCGTGCTCGATGAAGTTGATCGGCTCGAAGTTCATTAATAGCGATGCAGAAAACTCTTCCCAAGTTGAAATCGTAGCATGACAACTCTGCCACCAAGTAGCAGTTGCACCCCTCAGCGTCATGCCGGCGTGCGGAGCCCACTCCGCCCGGTTGACATGACAAAGGGAGAGGTATTCCTCCACTTGGAAAAGCCACCATCGCATCGGTAAGTGACGTTTTCAAGGGATGAACGGCTCAGGTTCGGGTGCTTTGGGTCGTGCAGAAACCACAGCAGGTGCTGGCGTCGGCACCTGTGTGCCCAGGAGTCCACGTTCCTGGAGTTCGCCGAGGATCCGGTCACGCGCCTCGCGTTCAATTTCTCGGCGCATATTCGCCACAAATTCGTTCCAGAGTTCCGGCGCCATATCAGACGGTCCGGCCATAGGGTCTAGAATATGGCGGGAGCGTGCGAAATAACTAACCAGGCTCTGATACCAGTGAAACATTGCTGGCAGGGAAGTAGCAGCCTTAGTAGGCTAGGAAAACGAGGATAGAGTGCTCTTTGGAGTTCTTTGGAAATTGCACTATGACTTCACAAATTTCACAGTACAATTTTATAGAGCACATTCAAATATCGAGTCGCACTCCCAAGTCGCGACTCTCTCTGAATTTCTCAATGGTAACCCAACCCCTTTGAAATGAACCTGCCGTGATATTCAGAGAATTATTGCGGTACAAGTTTGGACGGCGAGCTTGGTTACGGGGCTGTAATTTCGTCGGTGTTGTTGGCGAAGTCGGCGAGCGGTCGGAACTTCGGTGTTCTGCGTTTCGTAATTTTCGCGCGAGGGTTTGTGTTGGGCTGCGCGTCAGGACCTGGTCGCTCAGCTGCAGGTTGAGGCGTTTGACCAATACGAACAGTTGGTGAGGTGGCGCTTGACTTCCGCCCACCTGTATTGTACTTGGCAGCATTCGGCTGCCACACTGTTACAGGTGCTACGGGGCGGCATGCGCTGCGATTGGATGAACTCCAGTTGGCCAAGTTCACTCATGTCGCATCGAACACTCTAGAACGTGCAACCTATATCGCGGATGGGAATTTGGTGCTCCTCCCATTACCATGTGAGGAAATCGAAGTTTCGCGAAACAAAAAACCGATAGTGTACAGTTATTAGTCAATAACGCAATAGCTTTTGACGAATCACGAATCAGATGCATCTTGGACGCGAGTGCCCCTGTGATCATCCGAGTCCCAGACCATACCTAGGTACGAATGATGGTCATTTTTTTCTGAAGTGATCACTTTTCGCGGATCAATTTCATTTCTTACTGCTTCCCTCGTCACTCCGTGCCAATTCCGCCGTTCGTTCCCACTCGTTTTCGCAGTCGCACGAGTTTTATAGCACTCGCTCGTCTGCGTCTTTGAGAATGAGCCGATTGTGACGTGAGCAGAAGGTGATCAATTCGTCGAATATCAGCTCAGGTTTCGTTCCATTCACTTGTATCAGCTATTAGGATTCGAACCCGCGAGCACCATGTCGTTCCTACCCATCTTCGACTACGGGGTGATACCTGCAACCACCAGCTTTAAGAGTGATGGTAACCCTAGCGGCAGTGACGTGAGTAACACGGCAGCAATTTCCTCTGCGTCTGCTGGCAGTAGTAAGCCACCCTCTGGGGCGAACCCTGGGGGGAAGGGCGCAACCGCGGGCGGGGAAGGCGGAACCGCGGGCGCGGGCGGCGCAAAAGCGGATGGCGCGGAGGCGCCGAAGAAAAAAGCGACAAAATTGGGGAGCAGCGGAGCAGGCGGAAAGAAAGCCGCGGGTAAAGCAGCGGCGAAAGGGAAGGGGAAGGCGGGGACGGGGAAAGGGGCGGGGAAAGCGGCAGGAACTGGCTCCTCGTCTTCCGCAGCCGGCGCGGCTGCTGCGGCGCGGGAGAAGGAGGAGCGCATGAAAGCGGCGAAGGCGGAGGTTGAGGCGCACGCCACCGCGCTGGAGGCGCATCGATCCGCCGTCTTCAAACTGCAGGCGCTGCTGATCCGCGACGTTTACTCTAGCGGGACTGATCCTTTCGATCTTGGCGCCAGCAGCAATGGTGGCAGTGGCAGCGGCGGCAGTAGCAGCAGCAGCAGCAGCAGTAGGGTCACTCAGGATACAGGCAAACATGATACTGTCACATCACCTACAGTCACACCATCGTTCGACGTGCGAGCCAGCCAGTTAGCAGCGGCGTGCAGATTGCTCAGCCGAAGCGAGTACGATGCTATAGTGGAGGAGCGTGCTATAGGGGGGTTTTGTGGTAACCCGCTTTGCAACCAAGTGTTACAAGCTCGGTACGGGGAAGGGAAAGGGAGGTTCAAATTAGTCAGGGCTGAGGGAAAAGTTTTAAAGAAAGCGGAGATTTCGAGGTTTTGCAGTGCTGTGTGTATGCGCACCAGTGGTAGTGTAGCTCTGTCGCTGCCTGAGCATAGAGAGTTGCTCTATAAAGAGGATTTGCAAGGGGTGTTGGATGCAGCAGGGGTGGGGAGGGGTGTGGAGGTGCGCGAGTGGGTGGGGGATGAGGGTATGAGAGAGAGGAAGGAGGAGGAGAAAGAGAAAGGAAGAAGTCGTGGCATCAGCGCTAGTAGCACGAGTGCCAACACAACGAGTAACAACACTGGCAGCAGCGGCGGCAGCGGCAGCTGCGGCGGCGGCAGCAGCTGCGGAAACGAGAAGGTTACTGAAGTTGCTGGGGCAGACGAGGTTCATGTCTCTGCGAGCACGAGCAGCAGCAGCAGCGGGAGCACCAGCACGACCACCAGCAGCAGCAGCAGCAGTAGTGCTAGCAACGCTGTATCTCCGCCTCTACTGCTGAAGGAGAACATTCCAGGGGCTGCTGTCGCTGGGGTTACTAGCTCAGAGGGTGCTGGCACAGGGGTTACTGGCACAGGGGTTACTGGCACAGGGGTTACTGGCACAGGGGTTACTGGCACAGGGGTTACTGGCACAGGGGTTACTGGCACAGGGGTTACTGGCACAGGGGTTACTGGCACAGGGGTTACTGGCACAGGGGTTACTGGCACAGGGGTTACTGGCACAGGGGTTACTGGCACAGGGGTTACTGGCACAGGGGCAGATGCGGCAGCAACAGACGTACTGTCTTCGTCTGGAGGCTTTGAGTCTGCAGTGCATAATGCGATTGAAGGGTACATTCCTCGGCATGGTACTGAGGCGGTCAATAAAGGGTTCTTCTCTCAGCATGGCACAGCGCGGAGCATGCTAGTAGAGGGAGAGGGAGGGAAAGAAAGAGGAGTGAGAAGGGAAGAGAGAGTGGGAGAGGGAGAGGGAGAGAGTGTAGGAGAGAGAGGAGGGGAGAGAGGAAGAGAGAAAGGGGGAGAGAGAGGGAGAGGAGATAACATTGCTCAGAGCATAATGTCTCAAGTGGTTGCTGCGTCAGGGACGTGTGATGAGGTGTTTGCACCGAGTGTGGGGATGGAGGGGTGGGTTGGGGGCGAGCAGAATGAGAACGTTAGGGGCGGCATGGGGGTGGGAGTGGGTGACAGGGTTGGTGGGACGTTAGACGTAGCAGCAGTAGAAGCAGGAGGAACAGGAGGAGCAGGGGACGGGGCAGGGGCGAATGGAACAGCAGCAGCAGCGACAGCAACAGGGAAAGAAGCAGTTGAGGGGCGAACAGCAGAGCTGCGACCAGCTTTAAAGAAAGCAGTGTCTGGGGAGAAGGGCGGGCGGGAAGTAGGTGCGCAGAGGGAGGAGGGGAGGCATGTAACCTGGGCGGCAGATGACAGGCTGGCAGTGGCACAGGATGAGAAGGGTGGCAGTGGCAGCGGGGGGAGGGGTAGAGGTGAGGTGGAGTTAGAAGGGGGGAGCGCAGGACGGGAGGAGAGGTGGGGAGAGGGGACTGCAGCAGGGGAGAGAGGTGGGAAGGAGCGGGGAGGTGGGAGGGGGAAGAAGCAGGGAGCAGTGAGGGAGGGGGCAGTGAGGGAGGGGAGCAGTGGGGTGGTTGGCAGGGGTGCAGAAGGCATGGGGGAAAGAGAAGGGTGGGGCGTGGAGGGAGGGGCAGAGGCAGCAGCAGCGGGTCGCTGTGGATGGTTTGAGCCTCCTCCCCCGGGCTTCAAGATGCAGGTGAGGGGATTTCATTGCATGAGAAGGTTACCTGGTTACCACACGTGCAGCAGCAGGTCGCTGTGGATGGTTTGAGCCTCCTCCCCCAGGCTTCAAGATGCAGGTGAGGGGATTTCGTTGCATGAGAAGGTTACCTGGTTACCACACGTGCAGCAGCTGGTCGCTGTGGATGGTTTGAGGCTCTTTGTCCGGGCTTGATTATGCAGGTGAGGGTTTAGGGTTGGGTTATGGTTTCGGTTTGACGGTATTCAAATGACTGGGTGTTACCTGGTTACCACACGTGCAGCAGCAGGTCACTGTGGATGGTTTGAGCCTCCTCCCCCAGGCTTCAAGATGCAGGTGAGGGTTCGGGGGGTTTGGGGTGAGGGTTTATTGGAGTTACCTGGTTACCACAAGAGCAGCAGCAGCCTGCAGGTCACTGTGGATGGTTTGAGGCCCCTCCTCCAGGCTTCAAGATGCAGGTGAGGGTTCAAGCTCAAGGATTCGGGTTTACAGTTTGGGAATGAGCGGGAGTCAGGTAGTTACCTGGTTACCACACAGGCAGCAGCAGCGGGGTGGATGCAAATGGTTTGAGGCTCCTCCCCCAGGATTCATAATGCAGGTGAGGGTTTAGAGCTTAAAGATCATTTCCCAGTAAGTTAAAGATGACGCTTCGAAAGCCTCCTTGCTTGCTCCGCCCTTCTTGTTTGTGTCTCTTGCTTGCTCCGCCCTTCTTCTTTGTGTCTCTTGCTTGCTCCGCCCTTCTTGTTTGTGTCTCTTGCTTGCTCCGCCCTTCTTGTTTGTGTCTCTTGCTTGCTCCGCCCTTCTTGTTTGTGTCTCTTGCTTGCTCCGCCCTTCTTCTTTGTGTCTCTTGCTTGCTCCGCCCTTCTTGTTTGTGTCTCTTGCTTGCTCCGCCCTTCTTGTTTGTGTCTCTTGCCCTTTCCTGCCTACCAATCGCCTTCCCCTCAGTGCCTGCCTGCCGCCCTGCACTCTCCTCCCATACGTTCTCATTCGCTGTCTGCCTGTCTGTCTGCTTCCCTGCCCCCCTCGCCAGCTCCCCTTTCACTGCACTCTCCTCATGGCTCTTCAGGAGTGGGTCACTGCCGACTCGCTTCGCCTCGTCTACCCACCACCACCACCACCACCACCATCACAGCAACCACAGACACCAGCACAAGAACCACAATCGCCCCAGCCACCACAGCAACCATCTCAACCACCATGTGTGATATCGAGCGTGGAAGCGAACGGGTGGGAGTACCCTGCTCTCCTGGGGTCCGTGCCTGATGCTGCCAGAGCAGCTGAGATCCGAAGGACTTTGGGAGAAGGCCTGGGCCGGGAGACGGCAGGTGTGGTGGAAGGCTTGGGACTGCTGCTGCCACTGTCGACTGTGGAACACACACTGGTGAGCTTGCTATGTGAAACTTTCTCTAGGTCTAGGGATGCACTTTTGAGTCCAGTCCTCAACCTAGTAAGCGAACGGGTGGGAGTTCCCTGCTCTCCTGGGGTCCGTGCCTGAGGCTGCCAGAGCAGCTGAGATCCGAAGGACTTTGCGAGAAGGCCTGGGCCGGGAGACGGCAGGTGTGGTGGAAGGCTTGGGTCTGCTGCTAGCACTGTTGACCATGGAACACACACTGGTGAGTTTGCTATGATTTGAAGGACTCTTGGGGATGGTCTGGGGAGGGAGACGGCAGGGGTGGTGGAAAGCTTGGGGCTGCTGCTGCCACTGTCGACTGTGGAACTAGCACTAGTGAGCTTGCTATGGGGATGTACGTTTGAGTCCACATCAAACGTATTTTTGAGTCGACTTAACGATAGACTGCCGCTGCCGCTGTCAACTGTTGAACACGCACTGGTGAGCTTGCTGTGGGGAGGTACTTCTGAGTTCACTTCAAACGTGTTTTTGAGTGACTGCTGCTGCCGCTGTTGACTGTTGAACACGCACTGGTGAGCTTGCTGTGGGGATGTACGTTTGAGTCCACTTGAGCTGCTGTTTGAGTCCACCTCGATGCTTTCTTTGGTGATCTTTCTCTACTTGCCACCTTTGCCTTCCGCTTGCCCCTCCCCTCCCTGCATCGTCCCCACTCGTAACTGCTGCCGCCGCCGCCGCTTTTGCTGCTGCTGCTGCTGCTGCTGTCGTTGCAATCACCCACCTCTCCCTTCTTTTTCAATTCTTGTGTTTTTCCCCTCCCTTCTCACTTCTCCCCCCTCTCCCTCCAATGCAGACTCGTCTGCTTGCGACCTTTGCCTTCCGCTCGCCCCTCGCCTCTCTCCGCCGCCCCCACTGGCAACTGCTGCTGTTGCTGCTGCTCGAGGCCCTGTCGGTCAACTGCCTGCCCCCTGCTGCTGGTAGTGCACTCAACACACACAGGCATCAAGTATACAAGGTAAGACCACCATATGAGCGAGACAGCAACTGCTGCTGTTGCTGCTGCTCGAGGCCCTGTCCGTCAACTGCCTGCCTCGTGCTGCTTCCAGTGCACTCAACACCCACCGGCATCAAGTATTCAAGGTACGTGCTTGTAGCTTCTGCAGATTCTTCTTCCGCTGCAGCTGCCGGTGCTGCTGGTGCTGCTGGTGCTGCTGGCGTTGCTGTTGCTGCAGCTGGTGCCACTGACTCAGCGTTTTTGTGTGCATGCATCGTGCATGCCTGTATTCACTTGTATGTGCGTGCATCGTGCATTCCTGTATTCACTTGTGTGTGCGTGCATGTGTGTGCGTGCATGTGTGTGCGTGCATGTGTGTGCGTGCATGTGTGTGCGTGCATGTGTGTGCATGCAGGTGGCAGCAGCAGCAGGTGTGGACAGGGACAACTACCTCTTGCTCAGGCAGATGCTGCTTCCCAGGGGGCCTTCGGTTAGCAACCCGAACCAGAACACAAACGCTGCTGCTTAGAGGAAAGGTTATTGTTACCAGAAGCAGCAGCGTCAGCAGGTGTGGACAGGGACAACTGCCTCTTGCTCCGGCAGATCCGGGGGCCTTCGGTTAGCAACCCGAACCAAAACACAAATGCTGCTGCTTATAAGGGAGCATTATTATGGTTCGCAGCAGGAGCATCAGCAGCAGAAGCAGCAGCAGGCGTGGACAGGGACAACTACCTGTTGCTAAGGAGATGCTGCTTCCCAGAGGCTCACCTGCCTGCAGCCCGAACCCATACACAAACGCTGCAGCGTAGAGTCAAAGAAGCACTAGTCTCGGGCTGTGAATGGTGCACTGACACAGCAGCACCAGAGCAGCAGCAGCAACAGCAGGTCAAGACAGGGACAACTACTTCTTTCTTAGGCAGATGCTGCTTCCATGGGACCCTCCTGGCCATGATTCAAGTCAACACACAAATGCTGTTGCACACAACACAAGGATGTTCTATTGGAAGAATCACTCATGGATTGCACAAGCGCTGGTAGTCGATAGTGTGAGGCAGGTTCAGTGACTTCGGTACCAATCAGTCGAGTTTATTTGTGCAATTGGATTGAAAAGGAAACGTTAGCACCCTGAACCTGCACAGAAACATGTGTGAGTGAACTGCCAATCAAGGTATCATGTAATACCTTCTGGTGAAGGCGTTCAGTCACATCACATGAACTCCCCTCCAAGTTGACTTTTGAGTCGACTCAAAGGTACCTTCTGGTGGAGGCGTTCAGTCACATCACATGAACTCCCCTCCAAGTTGACTTTTGAGTCGACTCAAAGGTACCTTCTGGTGGAAGCGTTCAGTCACATCACATGAACTCCCCTCCAAGTTGACTTTTGAGTCGACTCAAAAGTACCTTCTGGTGGAGGCGTTCTGTCACATCACATGAAGTCCCCTCCAAGTGTGAAGGAGTAATGCTCTATAACACGCCCCTGTACTACCCCGCCTTCCTTCTCCCTCCCCCATCCCTTCTCCCCATCACCACTACCAATCACAGCAACCCCAGCCATGCCACCATCCGCCTTGATGGCGCTGAGCTGGCGTGAGTCAGCGCCAGCACCAGATGGGACAAACTCCACAAGGCCTATTTCACATAGGTGCCCGGAAAGAGGCAACTTCTGGGATCGAACGGTGTGGAAACTGCTGGGAAGTTTTTCTTCGGGCAGCTCTTGGGCGATCGGGCAGACGGGCAGCCAGGATCCGGGCAGGTAGTTGGGGTCGCAAGGAATGGCTAGTCTTTTCAGGAGCTCCTGAGGGGTGCACAGAGGTGCAGAGAAGTGCAGAGTGGTGATGGGCAAGAGGAGTTAAAGTGGGACAGACTTGAGTCAACTTAAATCGCACCTGAATGTGCGTCGTTTCACACATGGATCAACGCACACAATGCACAAGCAGCAGACTAAAACGCACACAGTTGCTTGTGCAGTGTAAGAAGGGCAATCGAAGAGAGAGACACACAACACACACAAAGGGCACAGGCACACTCACCTGCAGTTGCTCGTGTAGTGTGAGCAGAGCAATAGAAGGAACTGGTGCCAGAAACAGCGCACCGGTGGCTACCGGTGCTGCTTTGGAGCCCTCAGCAGCAGTTGCAGCAGCAGCAACAGTGCCCCTGTTGCTTGTGCGAGTGGGATCGACTGATTGGCTGCTGCTGCTGCTGCTGATGCTGCTACTGCTGCTCGTGGTTGTGGCGGAAGCAGCTGCATTGTTTCCCCCAGGGTGAGAGTTTGGGCTCGAAACACCCGTAGCCCCACCAGCTGCAGCAGCAGCAGCAGCAGCAGCAGCAGCAGCAGCAGCAGCAGCAGCTCCAACACCAACACCAACACCAGTACCAGCAGCACCACTGGATGCACGTGCACCTGGACTGCTGGTGCTGCTGATATTCCCACCATCTGTACTCGTTACAGAGTTATTCCCTGTCGAAGCATGGCTGGTGCTGTTGACCGCCGTGGGAGAGAACGCGGGTCGCGACACGGAAGCTGCTGGGAAGCTCCCGACCGCAGCCAGAGCGACTGGAATCGGGTGCTGCTGCTGCGCGAAATTCTCTATGGCTGTGCGAAGCTTGGAAGGTTCCAGGTCAGACGGGGTGTGAAGAGAGAGGCTGGAGTGGACAGGGGAGGAGCGAAGGAAGAGAAACAAGAGACAAGGAGAATGGGAGAAAGAAACGGACGGTGCGGAGAGTTTAGGGCTCCCGATCGGATCAAATGAAACCAAATTGCGTGGTGTGCAAAGCGAAACAGGAGAGAAAAGAAAAGGCGCGTGGGACAAGGCAAACTGGGACGCAGTTGGGGGGGGGGGTGAGTGGGGGCCCGGGGAGGAGGGGGGGGAGGGGTGGGTTGTGGGTGTGTGTGGAAGGATTGGAGAGTCTGTCCTAAGATCTGCCCGGGGGCCCCCTGGTTGATCAGATTCACTAGCGTTAACGGGTATGCTGCGTGCTGACCTGACATGCGGCCTGGCAGATGTCTCTATCAGGTAGCTCCCTAACCGTCGCCTCGCCAGAACATTCCAAATCTTCATGGACCAGGAGGAAAAATAGTGCGAACAGAGAGGCCCGCAAGTGCGGAGGGAATTCGGTGAGCGTAGCCGGTTGGGAGGAGAAAATAAAAAAAGAGATAAAAAGGGCGAAATCGCTTTTGAAATTTTCTCAATAGTGGTTTCAAAATAGAGAATAAGGGGGTTGGTGAAAGCTAGTTAAGTATCTGAAAGCTCCGCATGCTAGAAAATCGACTGCGCGACGAAAAGCGAGTACAGAGACTGGGTCCTTTCAAGTGCTTGGTCATTTCCAAAACCGTACCCTCCAGGACTGTAACAAAATGTATTTCCATTTTTTTTTTTTTACTTGGGAAAATCGACGAGTCTTAGAGCTTCTCGGAATCGCCGTACCCTGAGTATCTGGTTCTCCAGGGCCGTATCGAAATAGAGCTCCACGGCGAATCCTCTCGTCACGCTTCTGCCGAGCGGCGATGCCGGGTACGCGTCAGCAGCTACCGGCTGCCGGCCGAACCCCATTGCTGAACGCCAGATTCGGAAAAAACGAAATCTACGATGGTAACAGCAATGTAGCAACAATCCTTTAGTTCCAACCTAGGTTTGGGACTTTTAGTATGGAATCCGCGACCAAACGCAGTTACACCACATTAGCGACGACGCGAGTCGAGACCAGAATGCCTGTCGGAACTGCAAAGAGCCATTTGGGAAGGATTATTGGAGGGGAGACTTGTGTTGTGAATGGCACGCTCTTCACGTGCCACGCTACTGTGCCACTCCAACCCCTTCCCCTCAAAACACCCTCGACACATTTTCCTAAGAGCCCATCCAAACCACTCAACTCTTCCAAAGCCTATTCCAACCACTCAAGTTACAAACTCCTTTTTTTTTCAACTCATCCTCTCCAACTCAAGCCTATCAACCACCTCTTTAACTACTCCCAACCACCATAGACTTTCCTAGTCCAACTCAACCAATATTCAAACCAACTTCCCATACTTATCCTCAAGTCCCACCATAAGGCACATGACTCCTCATGATTTTCCATGTGCTTTCCTTTCCTACTCATCAAAGTTTACCCAAGTCATCTACCTCCTCCAATTATCCTCCTCTCATGTGCCTTCAAGCACATGCTTCCACTTCCTAGTCATCAACCTCCACATGCCTCTCATTTATTCCTTCCATCATTCCTTTCCCAAGTCACCAAAGTTGCCACCTCATCCCTAAGGACTTCATGATTATCCCATCACCTCCTATTACAAGGCAACAAAACTCATCATCTCCTCCACTCATCCTTATCCAACTCACTAAGCTCTCTTCCAACTCAACAAGGCTTACATCTCCAACTCATCAAGTGCTCAACCACCATCACATGCTCCAATACTATTCATCTACATCAAGCATCTCTACAACTTCTCAAGAAGGTTCTTCAATGACAACAATGCATTCCAAGCTTCTTCACCAAGCTCATTTCCAAGCTTCTCCTTCAAGCTCCTCTTCTACTACAAAGGCTCCTCACTAGCAACCAAGTTCTATGTCTCCAAAAGTTGATACTCTCATGCAACTCTCTTCCAAGGCTACCATTGATGGTTACTCTCTCTATGCATGCCTATGTATCCCTCATGGATCTATAAGGCTTGTACTATACCTCTTTCAATATAAGTTTATGCTCACAAAGTGTCTCTCATTAGTCTACAAAGTTAAGCATCAAGTGAAGAGTAATCACCTCATACTCTACTTGAGTATAAGGTTCATTACTTCCTACAAGCTTGAGGAAGGATCATCACCCAACACCAAGCTTGATGTTCTTCTTCAAGTAAAGCTCTCAAGACCAAGCCATTCCTACAAGTCACCTCTACAACTATCCCTAGTAAGATTCATTTAAGTAAGTGCCTATCCCCTCTCTTATTCTCTCAACAAGCTCATACTCTCTTTCTCCATTTTTGTGTTTTTATCTCATCAAGCATTCCACCTTACACAAGTTTCTCTTTATAGTCCCAAGTTCTAAGTATCATCTTCTCTTCTATCAAGCTCATCCTCATTTACTACAATTCCACTGTTTACTCTTGTCTTATTCTATTGTGCAATCATACTCTTTTATCCTTATCTCAATTCTCTACTGGTATCAGAGCATTTACTTCCTCGCTTTCGCTAAAAATCCCCTCAAGAAAGAACCTTCTCTCTTGTCATTCTCCATGACTCCCACCCCTAAGGGCTCAAAGCCAAAGAGTGCCACTTCGCAAG
Organism: Closterium sp. NIES-65; assembly: GCA_948144175.1. NCBI lineage: Eukaryota > Viridiplantae > Streptophyta > Zygnematophyceae > Desmidiales > Closteriaceae > Closterium > Closterium sp. NIES-65. The sequence goes on along the minus strand of CANXME010002476.1, from coordinate 185,380 downwards.
GAGAATCAAGCTCCTCCGAAGTAAGCGGCAACACAGGAGGAAAAGACACCTCATCATCTTCTACTCTCCCCTCTCCTATTTACACCCAAATGTGTACCCCCTCTTCTCTAACCCCCAAGCTAGAAGTGCCACGGTTCAATGGAAAGGACTTCCAAGCGTGGCGAATTCGTTTCCAATTGGCCTCCACTCTCCTAGAGTGGTGGCCCATTTACTCCGGTTCTCTCTCTCCTCCTTCCTCCGAAGCCCCTCCCACAGAGCAAACCGCGTGGATCAAGAAGAATGCCGAAGCCTACCTCTACCTCCTCAACTCCGTCCAAGATCAATATGCCAAGTCATTACTCACGTGCGCGAGTCATCCCGACAGTGCCAAGCGTGCATGGGAGAGGCTCACACGACTTCATCAACCTCGCACCGAGAGCACCAAGGCGGAAATGTGGGGCAAGATCTCCAACTTGCGGATGGAGCAAAAGGAGACGATTCCCGAGTACTTGGAGCGCGCGGAGATTCTACTCAACGACGCCGACGTCATCGAAGTCACCGTTCCCGAGGAGCTCTTCATCACGATTCTCCTCGCGGGGCTTTCATCGGAATGGATTCAAATGCGGAGCACAATACAAGCTTTTCCCGAGAAGCAAAAGACGCGCGACTTCATCTTCAACACCCTAATCAACGAGCATCAAACACGCGAGCTTGCTAAGTCAAAGGAGGAGAACAACAAACCGGCATGGTCGGCCGCCGTTTCTACTCAAGGTCACGGCAACACCACCAACAACAACAACTACTTCAACAACAACAAAGGTAAGAACCAACGACAAGCAAGTAAGTCCTCTAACCCATCTCTCCTTGGTCGCTATCCGTCAACAAGTTCCTCATCCAATCAACCCTTCTCATCGAATCCCTCTCAAACCGCTAAGCCCCAATCGGGGAAGTTCAATTTTACTTGTCATTTTTGTCACCAATGGGGGCATCCATGGTTTAAGTGCCCTCGTAAACCTCCCAATTGGACCCCTCCGCCTCATCTTCTTACCGCTAAGGGCCGAGCCGCCCTATCATATGCAGTGAGCTCTCAAAATGAGCCTCAACAATTCCCTTTAGCTCAACCTCAATCCTCCCAATACTACCCAAGTCAATCTTATACCTTTCCCTATTACCCCATGCAACCAATGCCTATATTTTACACTTCTCCACTACAAGGCTTTGCGCCTTCATTACCTCAAGCACCCCATCCCACTCCCTCCAACTCTACACCCACTACTTCTTCCCAAAGCACCCCACAGGGCATAAGTTTTGCCATGACTTCATCCGCGCCCACATCGACGTTCGATCCCGACTATTGGTACCTCGATAGTGGGTGCGACCAACACATGACTCCTAACTCCTCCCTCTTACATTCTCTCACCACCACAGGAGTAAAGTCCGTCACCGTCGCCAACAAGGAGTCAACTCCCACCGCGGGAGAAGGAATTCTCACCTTTCTCAACCCCACCGGCAAGCCGGTTTCCATCTCAGGTGTCCTCCTCGTTCCCAACCTTGGAGCCAACCTATTGTCGGTTGGACAACTCGAGGAGAAAGACTGCATCTTTTCCTTCGAAAGTGGTACCGTGCAGATACGCTACCAGGGACTCCTCATTGCACGTGGCGAGCGAGTTGGTCGCCTCTACCGCCTCAAGCTCGACGTGAACCCAGAGTATCGTCGACTCCATGGCTACACCGCTGCCGCATCAACTACTATAAAGCCTCACCCAGGTACGGCTACCACACCCTACATTTGGCATTGTCGCTTGGGTCATCCTGGAGCATCAACCTCCAAGTCCATCACCGCACATGCAAGTCTTGAAGGTCTTCGCATCACACCAAGCTCCGAGTCTCCCTCCTCACTTTCTCCATGCCCTTCATGCGTTGAAGCCAAGCACACACACCATCCTCATCCCCCTGTCAATGTTCAAGTCTCAAGTCCTCTTGACCTTGTTCATAGTGACATCATTGGTCCTGCTCGCACGCTCAGTCGCACGGGCAAGCGATTCATCATGACCCTCATCGATCATAAGACACGTTTTGCATGGGTCTTCCTTCTTGAGTCCAAAGACCTTGTTCCCGAAGCATTCAAAGTGTGGCACGAACACATCAAGAACACAACCGGCCTTCAAGTCAAGACTCTGCACTCGGACAGAGGGGGAGAATACATGAGTAAGTCATTTCGCAATCACCTCTCATCCATTGGCATTGCACAAGAGCTTTCATGCCCCTACACCCCTCAGCAGAACGGCATTGCCGAAAGGTTCAACCGCACCTTGCAGGAAATTGCAAGATCTCTTCTCTTGCACATGAAGCTGGACGATGCATGGTGGGGAGAAGCCGTGAACCATGCCGCCCACCTCAAGAATCGTCGCCCAACCATCGCTCTTCCTTCAGGTATCACCCCATTTGAAGCATGGCATGGGAAGAAGCCCGATGTTTCCATGTTGCGTGTGTTTGGGTGCATGGCACAATACCGCATTCCCGATGAAAAGAGAGGAAAGTTTGAGAGCAAGACACGTTGGGCCGTGCACATTGGCTTGAGCAAGGAGAGCAAGGGCTGGATTCTTTGGGACCCTCTCCTTACCAAGGAGATTGTGAGCAGGGACGTGATCTTCCATGAAGACATGTCCCTCGCTCGATGGAAGTTAAACTATCTACCTCCTTCTCCCTCTCTCGAAGACCCTCTCCCCACTCCACCAGGACTCACCACAACACCCGCAGTGGAGCCCTCTCCAAGTGCACCTGCTGGAGATACCACACCATCTCCACCTATACCTGAAAACAACACACCTTCTCATGAGCAGCAGCAGAGTCAACATGAGCCAAACCACACGTCACCGCCTCTCTTCACCGACGAGCCGTCTTCTCTCCAACCCTCGATGGAGCAGCCCTTAACGCGAAAGTCAACACCTGAGCAGCAGCCAGTCGCAGAGAAGCTGTCTTCAACCGTATCATCTACTTCTTCACCTCCAGTCAACACTTCAACCATTATCCCTGACGCAGCAGACAAGCCGCTTCAACCCGTTCAACCACCAAATGATGTTCCTGAGACAATCACTCTTTCAGCACCTCCAACCATCCCTAACGGTAACACGAGTCACGAAAGTATCACCGAGCATTCACAGCGTCCCAAACGAGCACGCAAGCCAGTGCAGCGCTTGAACCTCGCAGTCGGTGCATGCTTCCCAGTCACAACCAAGTGTGCCGATCCTCACTGCATGGACTGCAAGGTAGTCGCCATGTGTCACGCCATCAGTTGCCTCCCACCTGAGCCATCCACTCGCAAACAAGCACTGGCAAGCGCTGAGAGGGCAGAGTGGGTAAAGGCAGAGAGAGAAGAGATTAACAGCCTCCTTGCACAAGGTACATGGGTCCTTGCACCACTCCCTCCTGGTAAGAGAGCACTAAAGGTTAAGTGGACATACCGAGTGAAAGTGAAGGGAGACGGTACACTGGACCGATTCAAGGCACGCCTGGTAGCCAAAGGTTTCTCACAGATGCCAGGCACGGACTACACAGAGACCTTCTCTGCCGTAGCCAAGTACACCACAGTCAGGTGCCTCCTGGTAATGGCCACAGTGAAGGATCTCCACATCCATCAAATGGATGTGAAGAATGCCTTTCTCTATGGTAAGCTCGACGAAGAGATCTACATGGTACAGCCCGAAGGTTACTCCGATGGTACCACCAACGTCTGCAGGCTGCTGAAGTCCCTCTATGGACTAAAGCAAGCACCACGAGTCTGGTTTCACACCCTTGAGGTATCACTCCTCACCCAAGGTTTCACCAAGTCACAGTTCGATGCAGCACTGTACATCCTACGCACAAGTGAGGGGGAGTCCTTGTGGCTCCTAGTCTATGTGGACGACATCCTCCTCGTGTCAGCATCCTTGAGTCTCCTGACACGCATCAAAGGTATGCTCACCCAAGACTTCATCATGACAGACATGAGTGAGCCCTCACACTACCTTGGTATGAACATCGTGAGGGACCGCACCACCAAGTCACTTTTCATCTCACAGCAGAGGTACACTGAGAAGGTCCTTTCAAGGTTTGGTCTCCTTAACTGCAACCCAGTTGAGACCCCACTCCCCTCGGACTTCATGCCAAGCTCACACGAGCAAAGCATTGACCCTTCCACTGTTGAATCAGAGGTCACTGATCTTGAGGGTGAGGTCGAGAGCCTTGAGCCTCCTGAGGACATTGGTCATGACACCTATGCACCACAGTCCACGTCCCACATCACACCCCTTGAGCTCTCACTCTACCAGAGCCAAGTGGGCAGCCTTATGTACGCCTCCATCTGCACCCGTCCTGATCTTGCCCATACCGTTGCCATGCTCTCTCAATGCATGACATCACCTACTCGCATGCATCAGCGTGGGGCACTTCGTGCCCTGCGCTACCTCAAATCATCCTCTTCCTTTGGTCTCCTCTTTCAAGGGTTTGAGGGTGCAAGCATGCTGTATGGCTTCACGGATGCAAATTGGGCTGGGGATATCCCTACTCGCAGGTCCACTGGAGGATACATCTTCATGCTTGGAGGGGCAGCCATCTCTTGGCAGTCAAAGAAGCAGAGTTGTGTGGCTTTATCAACCACGGAGGCAGAGTACATGGCTGCGACCCAAGGAGCCCGAGAAGCAGTGTGGATGAGAGGCCTATTGAAGGAGCTTGACCTCCCACAAGAGAGCCCTACTCCCATCTTCATCGACAACACGTCGACGATCGCTCTCACCAAGAACCCAGTCTTCCATGGGAGGACCAAGCACATTGCGACGCAGTACCACTACGTCCGGGAGCTTGTGGAGCAGAAAATCATTGAGCCCCTGTTTTGCCGCACGAGTGAGCAAGCGGCGGATTTCCTCACCAAGGTCGTTGCACGCGACATCTTCATCAACAACCGAGTTCAAGCTGGGTTAGTCCCAGCAGTCGGATTTGAGGGTACGGGCTTGCAGTGAGGGGGAGTGTTGTGAATGGCACGCTCTTCACGTGCCACGCTACTGTGCCACTCCAACCCCTTCCCCTCAAAACACCCTCGACACATTTTCCTAAGAGCCCATCCAAACCACTCAACTCTTCCAAAGCCTATTCCAACCACTCAAGTTACAAACTCCTTTTTTTTTCAACTCATCCTCTCCAACTCAAGCCTATCAACCACCTCTTTAACTACTCCCAACCACCATAGACTTTCCTAGTCCAACTCAACCAATATTCAAACCAACTTCCCATACTTATCCTCAAGTCCCACCATAAGGCACATGACTCCTCATGATTTTCCATGTGCTTTCCTTTCCTACTCATCAAAGTTTACCCAAGTCATCTACCTCCTCCAATTATCCTCCTCTCATGTGCCTTCAAGCACATGCTTCCACTTCCTAGTCATCAACCTCCACATGCCTCTCATTTATTCCTTCCATCATTCCTTTCCCAAGTCACCAAAGTTGCCACCTCATCCCTAAGGACTTCATGATTATCCCATCACCTCCTATTACAAGGCAACAAAACTCATCATCTCCTCCACTCATCCTTATCCAACTCACTAAGCTCTCTTCCAACTCAACAAGGCTTACATCTCCAACTCATCAAGTGCTCAACCACCATCACATGCTCCAATACTATTCATCTACATCAAGCATCTCTACAACTTCTCAAGAAGGTTCTTCAATGACAACAATGCATTCCAAGCTTCTTCACCAAGCTCATTTCCAAGCTTCTCCTTCAAGCTCCTCTTCTACTACAAAGGCTCCTCACTAGCAACCAAGTTCTATGTCTCCAAAAGTTGATACTCTCATGCAACTCTCTTCCAAGGCTACCATTGATGGTTACTCTCTCTATGCATGCCTATGTATCCCTCATGGATCTATAAGGCTTGTACTATACCTCTTTCAATATAAGTTTATGCTCACAAAGTGTCTCTCATTAGTCTACAAAGTTAAGCATCAAGTGAAGAGTAATCACCTCATACTCTACTTGAGTATAAGGTTCATTACTTCCTACAAGCTTGAGGAAGGATCATCACCCAACACCAAGCTTGATGTTCTTCTTCAAGTAAAGCTCTCAAGACCAAGCCATTCCTACAAGTCACCTCTACAACTATCCCTAGTAAGATTCATTTAAGTAAGTGCCTATCCCCTCTCTTATTCTCTCAACAAGCTCATACTCTCTTTCTCCATTTTTGTGTTTTTATCTCATCAAGCATTCCACCTTACACAAGTTTCTCTTTATAGTCCCAAGTTCTAAGTATCATCTTCTCTTCTATCAAGCTCATCCTCATTTACTACAATTCCACTGTTTACTCTTGTCTTATTCTATTGTGCAATCATACTCTTTTATCCTTATCTCAATTCTCTACTGGTATCAGAGCATTTACTTCCTCGCTTTCGCTAAAAATCCCCTCAAGAAAGAACCTTCTCTCTTGTCATTCTCCATGACTCCCACCCCTAAGGGCTCAAAGCCAAAGAGTGCCACTTCGCAAGGAGAATCAAGCTCCTCCGAAGTAAGCGGCAACACAGGAGGAAAAGACACCTCATCATCTTCTACTCTCCCCTCTCCTATTTACACCCAAATGTGTACCCCCTCTTCTCTAACCCCCAAGCTAGAAGTGCCACGGTTCAATGGAAAGGACTTCCAAGCGTGGCGAATTCGTTTCCAATTGGCCTCCACTCTCCTAGAGTGGTGGCCCATTTACTCCGGTTCTCTCTCTCCTCCTTCCTCCGAAGCCCCTCCCACAGAGCAAACCGCGTGGATCAAGAAGAATGCCGAAGCCTACCTCTACCTCCTCAACTCCGTCCAAGATCAATATGCCAAGTCATTACTCACGTGCGCGAGTCATCCCGACAGTGCCAAGCGTGCATGGGAGAGGCTCACACGACTTCATCAACCTCGCACCGAGAGCACCAAGGCGGAAATGTGGGGCAAGATCTCCAACTTGCGGATGGAGCAAAAGGAGACGATTCCCGAGTACTTGGAGCGCGCGGAGATTCTACTCAACGACGCCGACGTCATCGAAGTCACCGTTCCCGAGGAGCTCTTCATCACGATTCTCCTCGCGGGGCTTTCATCGGAATGGATTCAAATGCGGAGCACAATACAAGCTTTTCCCGAGAAGCAAAAGACGCGCGACTTCATCTTCAACACCCTAATCAACGAGCATCAAACACGCGAGCTTGCTAAGTCAAAGGAGGAGAACAACAAACCGGCATGGTCGGCCGCCGTTTCTACTCAAGGTCACGGCAACACCACCAACAACAACAACTACTTCAACAACAACAAAGGTAAGAACCAACGACAAGCAAGTAAGTCCTCTAACCCATCTCTCCTTGGTCGCTATCCGTCAACAAGTTCCTCATCCAATCAACCCTTCTCATCGAATCCCTCTCAAACCGCTAAGCCCCAATCGGGGAAGTTCAATTTTACTTGTCATTTTTGTCACCAATGGGGGCATCCATGGTTTAAGTGCCCTCGTAAACCTCCCAATTGGACCCCTCCGCCTCATCTTCTTACCGCTAAGGGCCGAGCCGCCCTATCATATGCAGTGAGCTCTCAAAATGAGCCTCAACAATTCCCTTTAGCTCAACCTCAATCCTCCCAATACTACCCAAGTCAATCTTATACCTTTCCCTATTACCCCATGCAACCAATGCCTATATTTTACACTTCTCCACTACAAGGCTTTGCGCCTTCATTACCTCAAGCACCCCATCCCACTCCCTCCAACTCTACACCCACTACTTCTTCCCAAAGCACCCCACAGGGCATAAGTTTTGCCATGACTTCATCCGCGCCCACATCGACGTTCGATCCCGACTATTGGTACCTCGATAGTGGGTGCGACCAACACATGACTCCTAACTCCTCCCTCTTACATTCTCTCACCACCACAGGAGTAAAGTCCGTCACCGTCGCCAACAAGGAGTCAACTCCCACCGCGGGAGAAGGAATTCTCACCTTTCTCAACCCCACCGGCAAGCCGGTTTCCATCTCAGGTGTCCTCCTCGTTCCCAACCTTGGAGCCAACCTATTGTCGGTTGGACAACTCGAGGAGAAAGACTGCATCTTTTCCTTCGAAAGTGGTACCGTGCAGATACGCTACCAGGGACTCCTCATTGCACGTGGCGAGCGAGTTGGTCGCCTCTACCGCCTCAAGCTCGACGTGAACCCAGAGTATCGTCGACTCCATGGCTACACCGCTGCCGCATCAACTACTATAAAGCCTCACCCAGGTACGGCTACCACACCCTACATTTGGCATTGTCGCTTGGGTCATCCTGGAGCATCAACCTCCAAGTCCATCACCGCACATGCAAGTCTTGAAGGTCTTCGCATCACACCAAGCTCCGAGTCTCCCTCCTCACTTTCTCCATGCCCTTCATGCGTTGAAGCCAAGCACACACACCATCCTCATCCCCCTGTCAATGTTCAAGTCTCAAGTCCTCTTGACCTTGTTCATAGTGACATCATTGGTCCTGCTCGCACGCTCAGTCGCACGGGCAAGCGATTCATCATGACCCTCATCGATCATAAGACACGTTTTGCATGGGTCTTCCTTCTTGAGTCCAAAGACCTTGTTCCCGAAGCATTCAAAGTGTGGCACGAACACATCAAGAACACAACCGGCCTTCAAGTCAAGACTCTGCACTCGGACAGAGGGGGAGAATACATGAGTAAGTCATTTCGCAATCACCTCTCATCCATTGGCATTGCACAAGAGCTTTCATGCCCCTACACCCCTCAGCAGAACGGCATTGCCGAAAGGTTCAACCGCACCTTGCAGGAAATTGCAAGATCTCTTCTCCTGCACATGAAGCTGGACGATGCATGGTGGGGAGAAGCCGTGAACCATGCCGCCCACCTCAAGAATCGTCGCCCAACCATCGCTCTTCCTTCAGGTATCACCCCATTTGAAGCATGGCATGGGAAGAAGCCCGATGTTTCCATGTTGCGTGTGTTTGGGTGCATGGCACAATACCGCATTCCCGATGAAAAGAGAGGAAAGTTTGAGAGCAAGACACGTTGGGCCGTGCACATTGGCTTGAGCAAGGAGAGCAAGGGCTGGATTCTTTGGGACCCTCTCCTTACCAAGGAGATTGTGAGCAGGGACGTGATCTTCCATGAAGACATGTCCCTCGCTCGATGGAAGTTAAACTATCTACCTCCTTCTCCCTCTCTCGAAGACCCTCTCCCCACTCCACCAGGACTCACCACAACACCCGCAGTGGAGCCCTCTCCAAGTGCACCTGCTGGAGATACCACACCATCTCCACCTATACCTGAAAACAACACACCTTCTCATGAGCAGCAGCAGAGTCAACATGAGCCAAACCACACGTCACCGCCTCTCTTCACCGACGAGCCGTCTTCTCTCCAACCCTCGATGGAGCAGCCCTTAACGCGAAAGTCAACACCTGAGCAGCAGCCAGTCGCAGAGAAGCTGTCTTCAACCGTATCATCTACTTCTTCACCTCCAGTCAACACTTCAACCATTATCCCTGACGCAGCAGACAAGCCGCTTCAACCCGTTCAACCACCAAATGATGTTCCTGAGACAATCACTCTTTCAGCACCTCCAACCATCCCTAACGGTAACACGAGTCACGAAGGTATCACCGAGCATTCACAGCGTCCCAAACGAGCACGCAAGCCAATGCAGCGCTTGAACCTCGCAGTCGGTGCATGCTTCCCAGTCACAACCAAGTGTGCCGATCCTCACTGCATGGACTGCAAGGTAGTCGCCATGTGTCACGCCATCAGTTGCCTCCCACCTGAGCCATCCACTCGCAAACAAGCACTGGCAAGCGCTGAGAGGGCAGAGTGGGTAAAGGCAGAGAGAGAAGAGATTAACAGCCTCCTTGCACAAGGTACATGGGTCCTTGCACCACTCCCTCCTGGTAAGAGAGCACTAAAGGTTAAGTGGACATACCGAGTGAAAGTGAAGGGAGACGGTACACTGGACCGATTCAAGGCACGCCTGGTAGCCAAAGGTTTCTCACAGATGCCAGGCACGGACTACACAGAGACCTTCTCTGCCGTAGCCAAGTACACCACAGTCAGGTGCCTCCTGGTAATGGCCACAGTGAAGGATCTCCACATCCATCAAATGGATGTGAAGAATGCCTTTCTCTATGGTAAGCTCGACGAAGAGATCTACATGGTACAGCCCGAAGGTTACTCCGATGGTACCACCAACGTCTGCAGGCTGCTGAAGTCCCTCTATGGACTAAAGCAAGCACCACGAGTCTGGTTTCACACCCTTGAGGTATCACTCCTCACCCAAGGTTTCACCAAGTCACAGTTCGATGCAGCACTGTACATCCTACGCACAAGTGAGGGGGAGTCCTTGTGGCTCCTAGTCTATGTGGACGACATCCTCCTCGTGTCAGCATCCTTGAGTCTCCTGACACGCATCAAAGGTATGCTCACCCAAGACTTCATCATGACAGACATGAGTGAGCCCTCACACTACCTTGGTATGAACATCGTGAGGGACCGCACCACCAAGTCACTTTTCATCTCACAGCAGAGGTACACTGAGAAGGTCCTTTCAAGGTTTGGTCTCCTTAACTGCAACCCAGTTGAGACCCCACTCCCCTCGGACTTCATGCCAAGCTCACACGAGCAAAGCATTGACCCTTCCACTGTTGAATCAGAGGTCACTGATCTTGAGGGTGAGGTCGAGAGCCTTGAGCCTCCTGAGGACATTGGTCATGACACCTATGCACCACAGTCCACGTCCCACATCACACCCCTTGAGCTCTCACTCTACCAGAGCCAAGTGGGCAGCCTTATGTACGCCTCCATCTGCACCCGTCCTGATCTTGCCCATACCGTTGCCATGCTCTCTCAATGCATGACATCACCTACTCGCATGCATCAGCGTGGGGCACTTCGTGCCCTGCGCTACCTCAAATCATCCTCTTCCTTTGGTCTCCTCTTTCAAGGGTTTGAGGGTGCAAGCATGCTGTATGGCTTCACGGATGCAAATTGGGCTGGGGATATCCCTACTCGCAGGTCCACTGGAGGATACATCTTCATGCTTGGAGGGGCAGCCATCTCTTGGCAGTCAAAGAAGCAGAGTTGTGTGGCTTTATCAACCACGGAGGCAGAGTACATGGCTGCGACCCAAGGAGCCCGAGAAGCAGTGTAGATGAGAGGCCTATTGAAGGAGCTTGACCTCCCACAAGAGAGCCCTACTCCCATCTTCATCGACAACACGTCGACGATCGCTCTCACCAAGAACCCAGTCTTCCATGGGAGGACCAAGCACATTGCGACGCAGTACCACTACGTCCGGGAGCTTGTGGAGCAGAAAATCATTGAGCCCCTGTTTTGCCGCACGAGTGAGCAAGCGGCGGATTTCCTCACCAAGGTCGTTGCACGCGACATCTTCATCAACAACCGAGTTCAAGCCGGGTTAGTCCCAGCAGTCGGATTTGAGGGTACGGGCTTGCAGTGAGGGGGAGTGTTGTGAATGGCACGCTCTTCACGTGCCACGCTACTGTGCCACTCCAACCCCTTCCCCTCAAAACACCCTCGACACATTTTCCTAAGAGCCCATCCAAACCACTCAACTCTTCCAAAGCCTATTCCAACCACTCAAGTTACAAACTCCTTTTTTTTTCAACTCATCCTCTCCAACTCAAGCCTATCAACCACCTCTTTAACTACTCCCAACCACCATAGACTTTCCTAGTCCAACTCAACCAATATTCAAACCAACTTCCCATACTTATCCTCAAGTCCCACCATAAGGCACATGACTCCTCATGATTTTCCATGTGCTTTCCTTTCCTACTCATCAAAGTTTACCCAAGTCATCTACCTCCTCCAATTATCCTCCTCTCATGTGCCTTCAAGCACATGCTTCCACTTCCTAGTCATCAACCTCCACATGCCTCTCATTTATTCCTTCCATCATTCCTTTCCCAAGTCACCAAAGTTGCCACCTCATCCCTAAGGACTTCATGATTATCCCATCACCTCCTATTACAAGGCAACAAAACTCATCATCTCCTCCACTCATCCTTATCCAACTCACTAAGCTCTCTTCCAACTCAACAAGGCTTACATCTCCAACTCATCAAGTGCTCAACCACCATCACATGCTCCAATACTATTCATCTACATCAAGCATCTCTACAACTTCTCAAGAAGGTTCTTCAATGACAACAATGCATTCCAAGCTTCTTCACCAAGCTCATTTCCAAGCTTCTCCTTCAAGCTCCTCTTCTACTACAAAGGCTCCTCACTAGCAACCAAGTTCTATGTCTCCAAAAGTTGATACTCTCATGCAACTCTCTTCCAAGGCTACCATTGATGGTTACTCTCTCTATGCATGCCTATGTATCCCTCATGGATCTATAAGGCTTGTACTATACCTCTTTCAATATAAGTTTATGCTCACAAAGTGTCTCTCATTAGTCTACAAAGTTAAGCATCAAGTGAAGAGTAATCACCTCATACTCTACTTGAGTATAAGGTTCATTACTTCCTACAAGCTTGAGGAAGGATCATCACCCAACACCAAGCTTGATGTTCTTCTTCAAGTAAAGCTCTCAAGACCAAGCCATTCCTACAAGTCACCTCTACAACTATCCCTAGTAAGATTCATTTAAGTAAGTGCCTATCCCCTCTCTTATTCTCTCAACAAGCTCATACTCTCTTTCTCCATTTTTGTGTTTTTATCTCATCAAGCATTCCACCTTACACAAGTTTCTCTTTATAGTCCCAAGTTCTAAGTATCATCTTCTCTTCTATCAAGCTCATCCTCATTTACTACAATTCCACTGTTTACTCTTGTCTTATTCTATTGTGCAATCATACTCTTTTATCCTTATCTCAATTCTCTACTGGTATCAGAGCATTTACTTCCTCGCTTTCGCTAAAAATCCCCTCAAGAAAGAACCTTCTCTCTTGTCATTCTCCATGACTCCCACCCCTAAGGGCTCAAAGCCAAAGAGTGCCACTTCGCAAGGAGAATCAAGCTCCTCCGAAGTAAGCGGCAACACAGGAGGAAAAGACACCTCATCATCTTCTACTCTCCCCTCTCCTATTTACACCCAAATGTGTACCCCCTCTTCTCTAACCCCCAAGCTAGAAGTGCCACGGTTCAATGGAAAGGACTTCCAAGCGTGGCGAATTCGTTTCCAATTGGCCTCCACTCTCCTAGAGTGGTGGCCCATTTACTCCGGTTCTCTCTCTCCTCCTTCCTCCGAAGCCCCTCCCACAGAGCAAACCGCGTGGATCAAGAAGAATGCCGAAGCCTACCTCTACCTCCTCAACTCCGTCCAAGATCAATATGCCAAGTCATTACTCACGTGCGCGAGTCATCCCGACAGTGCCAAGCGTGCATGGGAGAGGCTCACACGACTTCATCAACCTCGCACCGAGAGAACCAAGGCGGAAATGTGGGGCAAGATCTCCAACTTGCGGATGGAGCAAAAGGAGACGATTCCCGAGTACTTGGAGCGCGCGGAGATTCTACTCAACGACGCCGACGTCATCGAAGTCACCGTTCCCGAGGAGCTCTTCATCACGATTCTCCTCGCGGGGCTTTCATCGGAATGGATTCAAATGCGGAGCACAATACAAGCTTTTCCCGAGAAGCAAAAGACGCGCGACTTCATCTTCAACACCCTAATCAACGAGCATCAAACACGCGAGCTTGCTAAGTCAAAGGAGGAGAACAACAAACCGGCATGGTCGGCCGCCGTTTCTACTCAAGGTCACGGCAACACCACCAACAACAACAACTACTTCAACAACAACAAAGGTAAGAACCAACGACAAGCAAGTAAGTCCTCTAACCCATCTCTCCTTGGTCGCTATCCGTCAACAAGTTCCTCATCCAATCAACCCTTCTCATCGAATCCCTCTCAAACCGCTAAGCCCCAATCGGGGAAGTTCAATTTTACTTGTCATTTTTGTCACCAATGGGGGCATCCATGGTTTAAGTGCCCTCGTAAACCTCCCAATTGGACCCCTCCGCCTCATCTTCTTACCGCTAAGGGCCGAGCCGCCCTATCATATGCAGTGAGCTCTCAAAATGAGCCTCAACAATTCCCTTTAGCTCAACCTCAATCCTCCCAATACTACCCAAGTCAATCTTATACCTTTCCCTATTACCCCATGCAACCAATGCCTATATTTTACACTTCTCCACTACAAGGCTTTGCGCCTTCATTACCTCAAGCACCCCATCCCACTCCCTCCAACTCTACACCCACTACTTCTTCCCAAAGCACCCCACAGGGCATAAGTTTTGCCATGACTTCATCCGCGCCCACATCGACGTTCGATCCCGACTATTGGTACCTCGATAGTGGGTGCGACCAACACATGACTCCTAACTCCTCCCTCTTACATTCTCTCACCACCACAGGAGTAAAGTCCGTCACCGTCGCCAACAAGGAGTCAACTCCCACCGCGGGAGAAGGAATTCTCACCTTTCTCAACCCCACCGGCAAGCCGGTTTCCATCTCAGGTGTCCTCCTCGTTCCCAACCTTGGAGCCAACCTATTGTCGGTTGGACAACTCGAGGAGAAAGACTGCATCTTTTCCTTCGAAAGTGGTACCGTGCAGATACGCTACCAGGGACTCCTCATTGCACGTGGCGAGCGAGTTGGTCGCCTCTACCGCCTCAAGCTCGACGTGAACCCAGAGTATCGTCGACTCCATGGCTACACCGCTGCCGCATCAACTACTATAAAGCCTCACCCAGGTACGGCTACCACACCCTACATTTGGCATTGTCGCTTGGGTCATCCTGGAGCATCAACCTCCAAGTCCATCACCGCACATGCAAGTCTTGAAGGTCTTCGCATCACACCAAGCTCCGAGTCTCCCTCCTCACTTTCTCCATGCCCTTCATGCGTTGAAGCCAAGCACACACACCATCCTCATCCCCCTGTCAATGTTCAAGTCTCAAGTCCTCTTGACCTTGTTCATAGTGACATCATTGGTCCTGCTCGCACGCTCAGTCGCACGGGCAAGCGATTCATCATGACCCTCATCGATCATAAGACACGTTTTGCATGGGTCTTCCTTCTTGAGTCCAAAGACCTTGTTCCCGAAGCATTCAAAGTGTGGCACGAACACATCAAGAACACAACCGGCCTTCAAGTCAAGACTCTGCACTCGGACAGAGGGGGAGAATACATGAGTAAGTCATTTCGCAATCACCTCTCATCCATTGGCATTGCACAAGAGCTTTCATGCCCCTACACCCCTCAGCAGAACGGCATTGCCGAAAGGTTCAACCGCACCTTGCAGGAAATTGCAAGATCTCTTCTCCTGCACATGAAGCTGGACGATGCATGGTGGGGAGAAGCCGTGAACCATGCCGCCCACCTCAAGAATCGTCGCCCAACCATCGCTCTTCCTTCAGGTATCACCCCATTTGAAGCATGGCATGGGAAGAAGCCCGATGTTTCCATGTTGCGTGTGTTTGGGTGCATGGCACAATACCGCATTCCCGATGAAAAGAGAGGAAAGTTTGAGAGCAAGACACGTTGGGCCGTGCACATTGGCTTGAGCAAGGAGAGCAAGGGCTGGATTCTTTGGGACCCTCTCCTTACCAAGGAGATTGTGAGCAGGGACGTGATCTTCCATGAAGACATGTCCCTCGCTCGATGGAAGTTAAACTATCTACCTCCTTCTCCCTCTCTCGAAGACCCTCTCCCCACTCCACCAGGACTCACCACAACACCCGCAGTGGAGCCCTCTCCAAGTGCACCTGCTGGAGATACCACACCATCTCCACCTATACCTGAAAACAACACACCTTCTCATGAGCAGCAGCAGAGTCAACATGAGCCAAACCACACGTCACCGCCTCTCTTCACCGACGAGCCGTCTTCTCTCCAACCCTCGATGGAGCAGCCCTTAACGCGAAAGTCAACACCTGAGCAGCAGCCAGTCGCAGAGAAGCTGTCTTCAACCGTATCATCTACTTCTTCACCTCCAGTCAACACTTCAACCATTATCCCTGACGCAGCAGACAAGCCGCTTCAACCCGTTCAACCACCAAATGATGTTCCTGAGACAATCACTCTTTCAGCACCTCCAACCATCCCTAACGGTAACACGAGTCACGAAGGTATCACCGAGCATTCACAGCGTCCCAAACGAGCACGCAAGCCAATGCAGCGCTTGAACCTCGCAGTCGGTGCATGCTTCCCAGTCACAACCAAGTGTGCCGATCCTCACTGCATGGACTGCAAGGTAGTCGCCATGTGTCACGCCATCAGTTGCCTCCCACCTGAGCCATCCACTCGCAAACAAGCACTGGCAAGCGCTGAGAGGGCAGAGTGGGTAAAGGCAGAGAGAGAAGAGATTAACAGCCTCCTTGCACAAGGTACATGGGTCCTTGCACCACTCCCTCCTGGTAAGAGAGCACTAAAGGTTAAGTGGACATACCGAGTGAAAGTGAAGGGAGACGGTACACTGGACCGATTCAAGGCACGCCTGGTAGCCAAAGGTTTCTCACAGATGCCAGGCACGGACTACACAGAGACCTTCTCTGCCGTAGCCAAGTACACCACAGTCAGGTGCCTCCTGGTAATGGCCACAGTGAAGGATCTCCACATCCATCAAATGGATGTGAAGAATGCCTTTCTCTATGGTAAGCTCGACGAAGAGATCTACATGGTACAGCCCGAAGGTTACTCCGATGGTACCACCAACGTCTGCAGGCTGCTGAAGTCCCTCTATGGACTAAAGCAAGCACCACGAGTCTGGTTTCACACCCTTGAGGTATCACTCCTCACCCAAGGTTTCACCAAGTCACAGTTCGATGCAGCACTGTACATCCTACGCACAAGTGAGGGGGAGTCCTTGTGGCTCCTAGTCTATGTGGACGACATCCTCCTCGTGTCAGCATCCTTGAGTCTCCTGACACGCATCAAAGGTATGCTCACCCAAGACTTCATCATGACAGACATGAGTGAGCCCTCACACTACCTTGGTATGAACATCGTGAGGGACCGCACCACCAAGTCACTTTTCATCTCACAGCAGAGGTACACTGAGAAGGTCCTTTCAAGGTTTGGTCTCCTTAACTGCAACCCAATTGAGACCCCACTCCCCTCGGACTTCATGCCAAGCTCACACGAGCAAAGCATTGACCCTTCCACTGTTGAATCAGAGGTCACTGATCTTGAGGGTGAGGTCGAGAGCCTTGAGCCTCCTGAGGACATTGGTCATGACACCTATGCACCACAGTCCACGTCCCACATCACACCCCTTGAGCTCTCACTCTACCAGAGCCAAGTGGGCAGCCTTATGTACGCCTCCATCTGCACCCGTCCTGATCTTGCCCATACCGTTGCCATGCTCTCTCAATGCATGACATCACCTACTCGCATGCATCAGCGTGGGGCACTTCGTGCCCTGCGCTACCTCAAATCATCCTCTTCCTTTGGTCTCCTCTTTCAAGGGTTTGAGGGTGCAAGCATGCTGTATGGCTTCACGGATGCAAATTGGGCTGGGGATATCCCTACTCGCAGGTCCACTGGAGGATACATCTTCATGCTTGGAGGGGCAGCCATCTCTTGGCAGTCAAAGAAGCAGAGTTGTGTGGCTTTATCAACCACGGAGGCAGAGTACATGGCTGCGACCCAAGGAGCCCGAGAAGCAGTGTGGATGAGAGGCCTATTGAAGGAGCTTGACCTCCCACAAGAGAGCCCTACTCCCATCTTCATCGACAACACGTCGACGATCGCTCTCACCAAGAACCCAGTCTTCCATGGGAGGACCAAGCACATTGCGACGCAGTACCACTACGTCCGGGAGCTTGTGGAGCAGAAAATCATTGAGCCCCTGTTTTGCCGCACGAGTGAGCAAGCGGCGGATTTCCTCACCAAGGTCGTTGCACGCGACATCTTCATCAACAACCGAGTTCAAGCCGGGTTAGTCCCAGCAGTCGGATTTGAGGGTACGGGCTTGCAGTGAGGGGGAGTGTTGTGAATGGCACGCTCTTCACGTGCCACGCTACTGTGCCACTCCAACCCCTTCCCCTCAAAACACCCTCGACACATTTTCAACTCATCCTCTCCAACTCAAGCCTATCAACCACCTCTTTAACTACTCCCAACCACCATAGACTTTCCTAGTCCAACTCAACCAATATTCAAACCAACTTCCCATACTTATCCTCAAGTCCCACCATAAGGCACATGACTCCTCATGATTTTCCATGTGCTTTCCTTTCCTACTCATCAAAGTTTACCCAAGTCATCTACCTCCTCCAATTATCCTCCTCTCATGTGCCTTCAAGCACATGCTTCCACTTCCTAGTCATCAACCTCCACATGCCTCTCATTTATTCCTTCCATCATTCCTTTCCCAAGTCACCAAAGTTGCCACCTCATCCCTAAGGACTTCATGATTATCCCATCACCTCCTATTACAAGGCAACAAAACTCATCATCTCCTCCACTCATCCTTATCCAACTCACTAAGCTCTCTTCCAACTCAACAAGGCTTACATCTCCAACTCATCAAGTGCTCAACCACCATCACATGCTCCAATACTATTCATCTACATCAAGCATCTCTACAACTTCTCAAGAAGGTTCTATTGTGCGACCAAACGCAGTTACACCACATTAGCGACGACGCGAGTCGAGACCAGAATGCCTGTCGGAACTGCAAAGAGCCATTTGGGAAGGATTATTGGAGGGGAGACTTGTTGTCGTATACCCTGCAATTTCCCCCCCATCATGAGTCTTCTAAGAACTCGCTTTGTGGTCAGACTCGCTTCTGTGTAGTAAACCTTTATCCCTTCTGAACTTTCTCATCAGCTCTTATGTTTCATCTTTTTATTGGCGAGTGAATTGATCAGGCGCACTGTACATCACTCGTCGCGATCAGTGAAATCCTTGCATTGTGTAGGCATACGGCAAAGGCGAGGGATCTGTCTGAACTGAACCTGAAATGAAGTTCCTCGCCGGCCGGTTGGAATGCACCGCGCCAGACAAATTGGAATGGTCCACTGGATTTCAGTACGGTTCAGCTAGTTTTAATTCGATGCAGGAAATTATGTTCAAACAATCGAGTGGTTGGGTAGGGTTGCAACGAATTCGTACCCAACAGCATCCAAGTGCCCGAATTCTGTCAGACACCGCAGTACGGGGAGTGGGACATATCCTTAACCTTGAAGGATATGTTACTGTCAGTTGTGCTATTTCCTCATTCCGCGCCTTTACCGCCTTCTTTCTTCTGGCGTAGCACAGGCTTTATCCCCGTCCATATACGTACTAGTTCAATCCGCGGGCGGCGCCTTAGCCGACATGCCGACTCTCAGCGTCCAGACAAACGTACCTGGCGATAATGTTGTGATCACCGACGTCATGAAGGACTTGAGTAAAGTCGTGGCTAGAGTCCTCGACAGGCCTGAAGAAGTAAGCGTTTTCGTCACGTATAGTTTCCAAAAATCGTTGATATACAATTCAAGAACAAGACTGAAGCTTAATCCTGCGTTTTCCTGGCTTGCAGTATGTGATGATTTCCGTGAAAACGTCAATCCCAATGTGCTTTGGTGGAACGGAAGCCCCCGCAGCCTACGCCGAAGTTAATGCAATCGACAGGCTGGGTCCAGACACGAATAAGAGACTCAGTGCTGCCATTTCGGAGATTCTTGAGGCCAAATTAACAGTTCCACCCAACCGCTGTTACATCAAGTTCTATGACGTGAAGGTAGTGGCTCAGCTTCCACTCTTGTTTCTGAATCCTGAGGTTTCATGTCGTCCTGCGTGTGTTCAGGTCTCGGATAAAGGCATTGATCAGAGTGCAATTGTCTACATGCTTGTCATCTGTAGATGAATGCACATTTTGCCGCTTTGTGTTAAGTCCAGCTTCATCCACTAATGGATTTCATTTTTCTTGTGCAGGCAGCAGACTTCGGTTGGAATGGCTCCACGTTCGATGGCTTAGTATGAAGCTAGTCATCTATGCATCAATAGTTTTGGTTGCGCAGCCCATTTCCCAGTTTACTGTTTGACTTGAACTTGTGTCCCAATTCCCAGGTTTATGAATAGGGCTTTCAATATACTTCTTGGTGTGCACGAGCTATCCTTTTTTTTCTCCTAATGACACGTAACAGTACGAGAGGCAAGGCTCAGTCTCGGTAACACGTCTTCATGTCACTGTCTACACCTGTAACACGCTCTTGCACTTACATTGTGCCTCGTGAACTGCTTGCTCAATCCTGGTAAAATTTTGCCCCACCGCCTTTCACCATCACCTTTCACCATCCCCTGTCACCACCATCCCCTTTCACCAACACCTTTCACCATCCCCTTTCACCATCCCCTTTCACCAACACCTTTCACCATCCCCTTTCACCATCCCCTTTCACCATCCCCTTTCACCATCCCCTTTCACCATCCCCTTTCACCATCCCCTTTCACCATCCCCTTTCACCATCCCCTTTCACCATCCCCTTTCACCATCCCCTTTCACCATCCCATTACCACATCTCTTAGAACCATCGAATCAGGCACTGGGCTTATGGTGCCCCACCCATGAGGTCAACCACTTGGCGACCTGCATGAGTGGGGTGCGGTGCAGGGTGGTAAGGTGCGGTGGAACGAGGAAGGTAAGAATGGCTGCTGGTGACATTTGAATCAACTAAACGGTCACTTGTAGAGCTGCACTGCAAACTACAGCCCATCTAGAACGAGTTAACTCAGGTCAAATCTGGTCAACTCAAGTCAACCCAAAGTCAACTCAGCACTCACATCAGCCATGGAGGGTTGGTCCTTGGGGTTGCTGACAAGGCATATCACTGCCTGCAGCTGACTCGCATCGTACCGCTCCTACAGGCGATAGTCCACTAGCCGATGAAATTCCCCTGCCACTGGGATTGCCTGACGGAGAAGGGGGAAGGGGGGGAGGGGGGTGCGTGAGAAAGGGAGAAAGAGCATCGCACCGCCCCTCCAGGCGATAGCTCACCAGGCCGCGGAACTCCCCTGCCTTGGCCACTAGAATTGCCTGAGAGGGTGGTGGGGAGGAAGAGAAGATGGGATTGTGCAGGCACGGCCTGCAGCTGACTTGGTTTGTACCCCCCGTCGAGACGATAGTGAGGGAAGGGGAGGAGGAGAGTGAGCAGGAGAGTGAGGGACGGAACCTAGTACCGCCCTTCTAGGCAATAGTCCACCAGGCGATGGAACTCCCCTGCCTTGGCCACTGGGATTGCCTGTTGGGAGGGAGGAGGAGGTGTTGAGAGGGAGAAGGAGCAAGAGAGCGAGAGAACCAACACTGCAACCAGTCACACACCCAGGTGTGCACCCACCCTCACCCATGCATGTACCACCCTCACCCATGCATGTACCCACCCTCACCCATGCATGTACCCACCCTCACCCATGCGTGTACCCACCCTCAACCATGCAAGTACCCACCCTCAACCATGCATGTTCTCTATGGCTGTGCGAAGCTTGGAGGATTCTAGATCCGATGGGGTGTGAAGAGAGAGACTGGAATCCACAGGGGAGGGGAGTGAATGGAAGGGAAGGAGAGATAAGCAAATTAGAAAAAACGGGTGTGCGGAGCTTAGAACTCCTGATTTTATCAAATAGAATCGAATCAGTGCAAAGTGAAACTGGAGCGGAAACGCGCAAGTGACAAGGGAGAGGGGAAGGGGGGGAGGAGATTTCAATGTCTTTGCAAAGCACAGCCTCGAGGTCTCTGGTTGCTCCAGGTTCATTGAGTGAGGCGTTGAGAGGGAGAATGCAGGGGAATTCACATGGTCAACGAGGGAAAAGCGAACGATGAATGGGGAGAGAAGGTAGAGCGTAAGAAACATAAATGAAAACGGCTGCTAGCCTTACACAAAAGTGGCTAAATGCCTCCAGCAGGTGGCTTTGGTGCCTCACATTATAAAATCGTATTTCAACTGAGGTGACTTCTGAGTCGACTCAAAAGTCACCTCTGGCTAATTGCCTCCATCAGGTGGCTTTGGTGCCTCATACAATTAAATTGTATTTGAGCTGGACTCAAATCCACTAATGTCAAGGGCCGTGCTGCTTGCTGACCTGACATGCGGCCTGGCAGATGTCACTATCAGGTAGCTCCCTAGCCTTCCTATGTCTTGGTGTATTTACACTCGACTCAGAAGACACCAATGTTAATGGCTGTGCTCCTTGCTGACCTGACATGCGGCCTGGCTGATGTCTCTATCAGGTATTTCCCCAGCTTTCGGCTTGGCAGCACATTCCAAATCTTCACGTGCGGAGGAGGAAAAATGCACACAGATGGGACAGCAGCACGGAAGGGGTTGATCGGTGAGAAAAGCAGATGCGTTAAAAAAAACTGAAGAGGTTGAAAAAAGCCGCATCGGAAAGCTGAGGATTCCGGAGGATTCATGACGCGACAAAAGAAAGTAAAAGAGACTGGGTCTTCTTTAGAAGTCTAACTAAATGGATTTCCATTCTTATGACCAAGGAGAAAATCGACGATTCTATGCGATTCACAAAATTGTCACACCCTGAGTATCTGGTTCTCCAAAGCCGTGTCGAGATAAAGTTCAACGGCGAACCCTCGCGTCACGCTTCTGCCGAGCGGCGATGCCGGGTACGCGTCAGCAGCTACCAGCTGCCGGCCGAACCCCATTGTTGAACGTCAGATTCGGAAAATGTGAATCTACGGTGGTAGCAGCAATGTAGCAACGATCCTTTACCTCCAACTCTGTATTGGAACTTAGTATCCAATCCGCGACCGAACGCAGTTACACCAGATTAGTGACGACTCGAGCCGAGACCTGAAAACACGTGCCAGAACTGCAGAGTGCAATAGCTAAGGAGCCTAGCCATTAATACATTTCCCCCAGTCTCCAGTGGTGGGAGATACTCGTTTTGCGGTCAGTCTCGCTCTTGTGAAGTAAAACTCCTAGTTCTTATGTTTCATGTTTTGATTGGCGAGTGAATACACCTCCGATGCACTGTTACAGTACACCATTCGCCACAACTTCACTGCATGGAGTCTGGGTGAATCCGCGAAACGCAACGACGAGAACCACCGAGAAGTTGGAATTGCTGCTATTGAGCTTAATTCACTAAATGCAGTACGGTTCAGTAGGATTTATTACGATTCACAGATTTCTGTCTAAATGATTGAATGGTTGGGTAGGCTTGTAGCGAATGTGTAAGTCATCATCCCTAGGCCCGACAGGGTTCAGACACCCTACTCCAGAGACTGGGACATAAAGTATTCCTTGGGCGTAAGGTCTGCTATTTCCTCATTCCGCGCCTCTTCCGTCTCTTTTCTTCTGGCATACCACAGGCTTTATCTCCGTCATTCTACTTACTAGTTGAACCTGTAGACCGGTGCCTTAGCCGACATGCCGACTCTCAACGTGCAGACAAACGTACCTGGCGATAACGTTGTGATCAGCGATGTCATGAAGGATTTGAGTAAAGTCGTGGCTAGAGTTATCGGCAAGCCTGAATCAGTAAGCATATTTGTCAATCTAGTTCCGAAAATCTTAGAGATACTATTTAGGTACAAGACTGAGGCTCAATCCTGCGTTTTCCTGGCTTGCAGTATGTAATGATCTCCGTGAAAACGTCAATCCCAATGTGCTTTGCCGGAACGGAAGCTCCTGCAGCCTATGCCGAATTGATTTCAATCGGCGGGCTGGGTCCAGACACGAATAAGAAACTCAGTGCTGCAATTTCTGAGATTCTTGAAGCCAAGTTAACTGTTCCAACCAATCGCTTTTACATCAAGTTTTATGACGTGAAGGTATGTGGCTCAGCTTTCACTCTTGTTTCTGGATCACGAGGTTTCATGTCACTGTGCTTATTTGTGTGCCGTGCCTGTATTCAGGTCTCGGATAGTGGGCATTTATCAGAGTGCCATTGTCTACATGCTTGTCATCAATAGACGAATGCACATCCTATTGCAGCGTTGTGATAAACCCAGCTTCGTGCACTAATGGTTTTCCTATTTTTTGTGCAGAGATCAGATTTTGGTTGGAATGGCTCCACGTTTTGAAGCTACCGTTGTCATCACTGTGCATTACTTGGGTCGACCATCTCCCGATTCAATGTTTGTCTCGGGTCGGCTTGTGTCTTTTCAGCAAGTACCGTAAAACGGTTTTACATGAAACCGTACAACTCATTACAGAGCAAAACGCACTACACTTATAAATAAGATGGCAAACACAGTATCCTAGAAAGTAATTTAGACAGCAGCACAGGACTTAATCTGTTATGGATGACAATAACTAATCAGGTTTAGGAGGTGGCCATCTGTTACGGATAACAATAACTAATCGGGTTTAGGAGGCTGCCACTTTCTTGAAGTGATTGCCACCAGTCAGTAGCTTGAAGGCGTAGAAGAGGGTCATTATGGCACTGTGATTTGTCAGAACACGGACAACACAGCAAATACGGTATGATTGAAAGAGATGGCCTGGGGCGAGATCGCCAAACAGATTTGCCTACTTGCCAGAACATGGAGCCATTCGCTAGCAGCGTTTGTAATCCCGCTTGCACGGGGAGAAGCACACGAACTCACAAGGAACAAACATACCTTAATCCAGCAACGACTCCGGCTGGGAATATCTTCTGGGTGGTCATGTATCGGTCGCCAAGAACGTAAGTCAATGCGCCACCAATGGCTGCAAGTTACAAACAAGCGTTAAGGGGGAAACGTATCAACACGCGGTTGGTTACCATGCCGTCACCAAGAAATTACAAAAGACTGAACGAGGAAAAACGAGGCATACTGCACGGACCGAGTTGGGCGAAAATGGCTGCAAACGAGTTCTTCCGCTGCTTGAAAAGCTTGAGCTGGATTGCCGCTATTAAACAGAGAATCGCTCCTGACGCTACTCCGCCGATGAGAGACGCTGTGCTTCCCTTCCGCAAAAAGCCTATCAGCCCGCCAAGGATGAGCAGCGAGCCATACGGAATGGTAAAACAGAAATCGTGCATGTTGAAAGGCGGCGGCGTGGTCTAAGAAGGGGAATGTGGTGACAAAAATAACGATATGAATACCGTACCAGTAGCTTATTTGGAAAGAGACGAATACGTCTGACCAAGATCGTGGAGCGAGGGGAGGCTCGAATTTCTGCCTCTTGGCGTGCTGGCTGGCCTTGGTGACTGGTCGGTGTTGGATGTGCGTTTCGTACCCTGTAAAGGCGCAAATGTCAGATTTCGATGACATCCCATCCATTGTTGCCAATATGATTTAAACGATTTGCATTGAAGGATGGAAATACCCACTTGATACATTGAGAGCCTGTATACAGATGAAATATCATGGAATCTGGAACAATAGGGCAGCCATACCCTTCATACTACGGTACAATATTTTCTACATTAATGCAGCTGGAACATCCTCGCAACTCCTTAGTAGCGGCCCACGAAGATACCCTGTTCCCTGTCCTCGTTCCACTTGTCAACCTGGAAGGGAATACACATCACAGGGACACAGGCATCATTGACATCAGGCCCGACATAAGCACAGCAAGCAGGAGAGTAACCTCACTGACCAAGCGGACATGCCCACTCAGATCCAAACTCCACAGCGACATGAGAATGTGACGTACCCATTCAGCAGGGCACAATGTCCGGTAGGCCTTGGCAAACTTCTGACACTCCGAGGCGCCCTCGCCCTTCTCAGCAATGCACCTGGCAAATCATAACGCAGGTCATAGGAGCCGCAAGAAAATAATATGCATACCATCTGAAGTGAAGTGCTAAACTAACGCATATCATCTGTTTGCACTCAAGTTTCGGGAACATTGAGAGGGCAGCATGCTGGATCTGAAAGTGAAGCGAGATGCAAAGACAAAGAAGTGAGCTGCGAAGACACAGAGAAAGCGTGGTCCTACTTGTGGAACTCGTTGTAGCACGTGAAGCAGTGCTTCGCCTGGTTCGCTGTAGGAAACCGGAAATCCATCGGCACCGTCTTGATGTCATCCACCTGAAAATGCAGTGCAATACAATGACGGAAACGATCAAGGAACAACGGACAGCATATAATACTGAACTTCATGTCGGGTGAAAGGAGGATCTCGGGTAGCGAAGAAAGGAGCTGCTTTTCCAGCTGCGGAGCGGAACGGAGACACGGAAAACGGCGGAAGGAGCACAGCAGAATGTACAGAAAATGAAAGCGCATGAATGAATCTGATCTTACAGTGATGACGCGCTTTCCCTCGACCTCCGCCATCACGTCCAGGATCGCAACCGGAATACCGCCTTCAAAATCAAAACTACCAGGTCAACGTCAGATAAAGAGTCTCCAACAAAAACTACGAATACCCACGTAGACCACGTAATCAGCGTTAACCACGCAAAACACGCAAAACGCTACACACCTGCGAAGGTTATCGCTCAAGCAGTGCTTGAGAATGGTTAGGAGCGGCTCTAGAACTCGAGGTAGGCAGAGCGTGGAGCTTCTAGGGCTGTTCTAGCAGTGCAGTGACATGCGTCAGCGAAGGAAAAGCGGGGAGCACAGGAAGAAGCGGAGGGTGGCGGAGGAGGAATCGGAAACCAGGGGGAGCAACAAAGGGGGAACGGAATCGGGGGGAACACGGGAGGTTGAGGGGAAGCTGCTCGCTATTGTGTTACGATTTCATGGCTTTTAGTGGTCACGTGCATACAGCAAACGTGTTTGCGTCGCAGAATGAATATAACCCTGCACATTTGCACATTCATAACACAATAAACACTTCATTAACTATGTGTGATCTAAGTCGAATTTAGCATTGCTACGTTCTGCTAATATCCCACGACGTCACCTAACTTCAAAAAGGCGGGAATGGTGTTTATCTCAAATTTACGAGCAAACAGGAAGCAATGGGTGCGCTGTCCAGCCAGAGTGCAAGGCCGACTCCCGGATAATGTCAGCGTGTATATGGTCTCTGCTGGCACCATGAAATCTTGCTGCAATACAGAAATTGGGGGAGAAAGGCAATGTGACAAGGGTTAGTTTCAAATCTGGCAAGCAATAAAACAAGGTGTGGAACCTACGGTACATGAGATTGTGCCTTGTGACCTCCTCACCTGTACTTTGCGGATAAAACCGGGATTGATTTCTTCCGGGGTGTATGAAGCAGGATGTCGTGAGATCGCTCCGCCCCAGTGCACATAGAGCACACTCCGCGTGTCCACATTCTCAGGGTCTTCAATCTGCCAGCGAAAGAAAGAGCGAAGTGCTGAGCTTCAAGGTTATTTCTGGTTACCCTGCAGCGCAGGTGCATCTGCGAACAGGCATGGAGATTCCAATTGTTGCATGGAGACTCCAATTGTTGCATGGAAGTCGCAAACTGAACAAAGGTCAGCTCATTTATTGGAAATGCAACGGAAAATAACTAGTATGGTGGTAAATGTCAGCAGCAATTTCATGATGCGGAACATACCGCAAGAACTGTTTGAATGTAGCTTTCATCAGGGATCTGCCATGCCAGTTGTGTGCCATACCACACCATGCCATGCCGTGTCGTGCCAGGGGGGTGACATGCCATGCCATGCCATGCCATGCCAGGGGCGTGCCATTCAGATAACATTTGGGAACCATAAATAAGGAAATTAGGGTTTGCCTCGAATTAGGGACATTGCATGAGGCCTACCTGACACTTTAAAACCAGGGTCTCATGTAAGAGAATCTGCCTCCAACTGCAAAACATTTGAAGCTCGGTCACCCTGTTTGAGTAGGCGAACTTTAGAGGTAGGTCTGGCAATTCAATGTGCGACACCTTTCCGATTTTGCCCCTGTTTCAATTGCAAAACAACTTGCCGAGTACTTGAGGCTTTCGGGAAGCTCGTACATTTTGCTGGTGATTTTGCTTCGGCACCGAACCAAAATCCGAGCCTAGAAGGTTTGGATGCAACCTGCGAATTGTGTTTCCTTCGCGCCCCTCGCTACACCCCTCGTCAAACTTTACACCTCGCCAACCAATCCTAGTCAAGCACCTTACATCAACTGCAAAACAAATGAACTACGTGAGACCCTGGATTTGAGAGCAAAATATGTGGCGCATCTTAACATGATGACAACGAATAAGGTCTACAGCCAAGCAGTAACCCCCTCTAAACATCTTAATAAAGGATCTCAAGAAGGAACCAGCATGCCTTCACATCCCTCAGAAAAGGTCTCCGAAAAGAGGTCCGCATGTCACTACTTACCTCGGTCTACGAAAAGGTCCCAGTACTATTGGTCCCTCACAATGAGTGCTGCATGGGCACGAGTAAGAGCAAACCACTGCACACTTGAGGTCCTCAACAAGGGAAGGGACCCGCATGCCATCACATACCTCAGAAAAGGTCTCTACGAAAAGGTCATAGTACTTCCGGTCCCTCACAATGAGGGCTGCATGGGCACGCGTTAGGGCAAACCACTGCACACATAGCAGAGAGGAGAAGCACAGAAGACAGAGAAGGCAGCAGGACGAGTTTTCACATGTCTCAGACCTTTTGGTCCCTCACAATGAGGGCTACATGGGCACGAGTTGAAGCAAACACTGCACACAGGGCAAGCACAGCAGAGAGGCGAGCATAGTATCGACGACAAGCATAACAGACAGATGAGGTAACAAGGCAAGATTTGGAGATTCTCAAAATTTTCAGTCCCTCACACTGAGGGCTGCATGGCCACAAGTTAGAGAAAACCACTGCACCCGTAACAGACAGGGCAAGCATAGCAGATAGCAAAATGAGGCACAACGGTTAAAAAGGAGGACACCCCCCGCTATTCTCTCCACCTGCAATTCCTTTCTGAACTGGTGGCGCTTGTTTGCTGGCGCCTTCAACATACAGTTCCCCACACATTCTCCTTGCAGCTTACATTTCCCTGCCTCATCCTCTTCACATTCGCAGTCCACCCTTCGCACCTGCCACCCCTTTCTGAACTGGTGCTGCTTGACCATTGGCGCCATTCAGTTTAAAGCTCTTCACAAATCCTCCTTCCAGCTTACAGCTCCCGTTTTTTTTCCTTCACCTCACATTCACAGCCCGCCCTGCCTACCTGCGAACCCTTTCTAAACTGGTGGCGTTTGATCGTTGGCGCCATTGTAAACACCCATCTCCACCCGCTCTCATAGCTGGGAAGAAAGACCATGAAAAGAGGGGAGTGGGTACGGAGGAAGCTGGGTGAGAGAGCTGCTTGTGAGTCGACTCAAAAGCAGAGCACAGGAGAATACGTGGAAGCAGGTATCAGATGGTCAAGCGGGTGAAACAAGTTTCCCGGGGGAAAAATTGGAGGGTGCGAGGTCAAGAGGGGTCAGTGTGCGGATCAAATGTGGGCGAGCGGGGGAGTGGAGGGGAGGAGAGCGAGTGGGTGGGGAAAGGAATGGTTGACAGGAAAACATGTCGGGCATTATAAACATTTCTAAATGCTAATACATGCCACAAAAAAAAAAAAGCAAAACAAAACAAACAAACAAACTTATCCCGGACCATCAGTTGGTGACGAAGCTTGATGACTAGTCCCGAACAAAGGTAACCTTGACGGCAAGGGGGTGCACTGGGGACTGATCATGCCACCAGACCAGTCCCCACTGCACAATTAAAGACGGATGGTTTCACCTTGTGATCAGTTCAAGGGAAGCCATAAGAATCACCTTGCGATGAATTTCAGCGGCGCCTCAACAACACCTGGTGATGAAGCTGACGTTGGTGGCGAACAGGTAGTCCCACACGTAGGTGAAGTTGAAGATGGGAGGTGCAATGGAGACATGCCATGCAAAAAGAATTGTGTTCAGTTGGAGAAGAGTTTTAATCGCGGCTCAAATCGCTCTGACCTGGTAATGAAGCTGACGTTGGTGGCGAAAAGGTAGTCCCACACGTAGGTGAAGTTGAAGATGGGGAGACACCTGGATTCAATGAATTTGGACATGTGTCAAAGCTGAATGACGAGAATGGAAAGTAAGGTGTATAAGGGAACCTTTGAAGATGGGGAGACACCTGGATTCAATGAATTTGGACATGTGTCAAAGCTGAATGACGAGAATGGAAAGTAAGGTGTATAAAGGAACCTTTGAAGATGGGGAGACACCTGGATTCAATGAATTTGGACATGTGTCAAAGCTGAATGACGAGAATGGAAAGTAAGGTGTATAAGGGAACCTTTGAAGATGGGGAGACACCTGGATTCAATGAATTTGGACATGTGTCAAAGCTGAATGACGAGAATGGAAAGTAAGGTGTATAAGGGAACCTTTGAAGATGGGGAGAGACCTGGATTCAATGAATTTGGACATGTGTCAAAGCTGAATGACGAGAATGGAAAGTAAGGTGTATAAGGGAACCTTTGAAGATGGGGAGAGACCTGGATTCAATGAATTTGGACATGTGTCAAAGCTGAATGACGAGAATGGAAAGTAAGGTGTATAAGGGAACCTTTGAAGATGGGGAGACACCTGGATGCAATGAATGTGGACATACTTTGAAAGAATAAGAGTCCGCAAGTGTTGACAACAGTGGAGGATAAAGGGCAGTGGAACACCTTTGAAGACAGGGAGGGAGGCATCTAGATACAGCGAATGTGGACGTACATTGAAGAAGTATGGCAAGGGTGGAGCATAAGGGGTAGTGGGCGGTGCAGTGAATGTGGACGTTGAAGAACAATGACAGGGTTGGGGACGCCGGATCAGCACGGGCGGCATCACAGCCTCACACAACCTCAAAGCACCTCATGTCACCTCACACCCATAAGACACTCCCACCCACCTCACACCACCACCCACCCACTCACTTATCTGACTAGAGCACGAATCGCTGGTTGCCCGGATCCTCTAGGGCAGCAGCCAGAAACAGATATTGCATCATGACAACGTCACCCATCTCAACACCTCAGCACCTCACACCACCACCATCTCACTTGTCCGACACGAGCACAAATCGCTGGTTGCCCGAATTCTCAAGGGCAGCAGCCAGAAGCCGATATCATATCATGACAATATCACCCATCTCAATGCCTCAATAGCTCAATATTACCCATTTCCACCACCACCATCTCACTTGTCCGACACAAGCACGAATCGCTGGTTGCCTGGATCCTCTAGGGCGCCAGCCTGACCACCTCACACCACCTCACACCACCCCACAGCATCTCACACCACAACCACCGCCATCTCACTTGTCGGACACGAGCACGAATCGCTGGTTGCCCGGATCCTCGAGGGCAGCAGCCAGAAGCCGTTTCTCTGCTCGGATGAGATTTGGGCCGCCCCATGAGATCTGGGTGGGGAATAGGCATGTGATTGTGCATGGGCATGTGCATGGGCATGTGCATGGGCATGGGCATGGGTATGGGTATGGGCAGGGGTCACAGAACGTGGTGCCGAACAACAAATGCCTCGTTTCACATGCCTGTTTGAAAAACGCCTGTTCAACAGCTGATCGTCAGAGCCTGATTGTACAGCATCATCAACAAGGCAGGTGCTCACCCGCACGCATGGCAACTGTGTGCCTTTGAAGCTGGCTGAGACCACCACGTCATGTGAGAGACGTCTCAAAACGATGCCTGGCTGCATACTGCAATACCTCATAATGCATGATTGTAAAACTCAACCGCACTCCCAGCCTCTAGAGCTCACCCGCACTCCCGGCACCTGGGTGCCTTTGAAGCTGGGCGAGTCCACCACGTCATCCAGAGTGAAGTTGGGCGTGGAGACGTGCACGTGCACGGAGTAGCGCCCCTGGTGGCCCTGTTACAAGAGGGAGAAAGAAATTGATGTGAATGGTAAGCTGGTACCCAGACTTGAAACCACCTTATCCAGAGTGAAGTTGCGTGTTGACACATGCGCGTTTACCAGTTACCGCCCCGGTGGCCCTATGGATTGGGGGAGACGAAGGTGGGAGACAGAAGGGGAGAATGGAGGGGGAAAGGGGGTAGAATGGGAAGAGAACCTAGGTGAGTCAACTGCATAATCCAGACTGAAGTTGAGCAATGACACATGCACGTTCACGGTGTCAAGCTATATCTCTCGACACACGGAATATACCCCTGATGGCCCTGACCTGAGAGATGTAGATGCTAATTAATGGAACGCTCACTTTGAAAAATCGCTCCCAGACGGGCGCGAGTGGCAGCGGGCCTCGCACGATGAACAGGAACGCGATCTTGGGAGCCACGACATGCGTCCTCCCGACGGCTGCCATCTCATCATCCTTCTGCAGCTGCGCGAGCGCTCGCCGCGTCAGCTGCTCGTCCACGTCATCAAGCAGACCCGTGTCCCACACGGGGAGACGCTCGGATGCTCCGCCGAGAATCACGAGCAGGATCGCGAAAACGGGTAACCACATGAGGAGGATCGCGAGGCGGTTGATGGCGACGGTGTCGCGAGGCTTGGGGAGGAGCACGCGGGGAGCTGCTTTAAAGCCAATGTGCGGCGCGGGACTCTGCTTCGGCATGATGACGGGTTAGCAAGGATCGGAAATGTTCGGAGAATCTGTACGCACCACGACAGAAACCGATACTTCACGGAACCTTCAGGGAAGATGGGACGGAGCTTCGGCTAAGAGCTCGAGGATGGGATTCCTAAAGGCCAGCCGGGACGGAATCCTGGTTGATCGATTCGCTTTCCCTCTCACACTCATGAACTACAGCTGAAAGTCGACGTTTCTGTCATCCCAGAATAGTATTACCATAACATCGACTCCGAGAGTGTCACGACGAGCTAAACCTGCACCTCATATGCTTTCATGCTAAAAACGACAGCATTGCTCGCAGAAGGCCTAGCACTTCTAAAAAGTACAAAGAACCAGGTACTGTACCCGTCCTTGTGTCAGTACAGCCGTTCCCTGGCTGTGTAAGCGTGCTAGTTCCGACGCTAGTCTCGGTGTCTAAGACACTCCAGTCTCGGCATTCACTGAATAGGAGCAGCACATGCTACAGGCATTCACATGGTACATGCACAGCAGGAGAATTCGGTGTTCCCTAGCCTAGGCCGTACTGCAGGGGGGTCACACTTTATAATTCGGTATTACACGGTTGAATAGCACTGTGAAGAGACTTGCATGATCGTCATTGAGGCTCTTGTAGAGAAGCCCGCGAAACCGAAGCGTGTGCGTAGAGAAGTGATTGAAGAGAGGTGCACCTTGAGGAGGAAGACAAATCCTCGAGATGTGCCTTCTCCGCATTTACGATTTAAGACGAAGTACAGTGCACTGAGTAAAGTAGAAGCCAGTACATGTACAAACAGATTGACAACCTAAGGTTACTACTGACCAACTCATTTCAAAATGGCAATCAATAAGATAAAAAAGCAATCCACGTAGAACTTGAGGCTGAACTGGTCGTTTTTGTGTTTCAGGGAAACATGGGCTGCTGCATGAGGCCTTCGGTCTCTGGAAGTCCAAGCATGATGTTGAGATTCTGAAGAGCCTGGCCGGACGCACCCTTCACCAGATTGTCAATCTGCACAACAAACAGAAGAATAATTCATTATTAATAGAATGTACGAGCACGAAAAAAAAATACTCATGCCGGTATCAATGACAAACCACGTATTGTTTCAGCAAACCAAACATACCACAGAAGTGATGATTGCGCGGCCCGGAATGCGGTCTGGGAAGACATTGACGAGGCAGTAGTTGGAGCCCCTCACGTGGCGTGTGTGCGGCACAATCCCCTTGGGCAGCACCACCACAAACTCCTCATCCTGGATTTTCCATGAAGCAAACAAGGACAAGCGGCAAGGAACAGGAGTTAGGTACAGAAGTTCTAGGCCTCACAACTTTAGATTCTAGAGCACTGTGAACCCCCCTCTTCCACCCAAAAAAGAAGTCCAGATTTTGACAGCTAATGTTGATAGTACATGGTGACAGCATACTGTGCGGTTGGGGGCTCACCTGGTATCTGCTGATCAGGTGTTCTCTCAGGTCGTCCACTGTTGCACCAGGTGCCATCTGAACGTAGATGGTTGACAGCATGCCGCGTGACTGGGAGCAAACAAAGGATGGGATCAGTGGGAATGGGGGGAAGGTAGATAGGGGGAAGAGGAGCGGGAGGAGGAGATTGGGGGGGTGGGATGAGATGTGGGGAGGGAGAGATGCAAATGGTAGGGGATTTGGGGTTTGAGTGGATGGGATGAGGATGGGAACGGGACTGAATGCAGTATGTTTTATCAAATAGGCACGAGCCATCATTACCACGGGCTCAAGTCATCATTACCATGGGCACGAGTCATCATTACCATGGTCAGGAGCTACCACTACATGGACACGAGTCGTAATTACCATGGGCATGAGGTGGGGAGTGAAGCTGACAGTCACATCCGCTCCCCCTGCAAACTCCTTCAAGCCCTGCTCAATCTCGGGCACTGCCAGAAAAGTGGGGAGGAAGTGAATCAAGGGCTGTTATAAGGCGTCCAAACAGCACACACCCACCAACTCAGGCAGACTCCTTCAAGCCCTGCTCAATCTCAGGCACTGCCAGGCAAGTGGGTAGAGAGGGAATGAGGCAAGTTCTTTGTGAGGGGTCCAAGATTTTCTCCTGATGGGTACAGTACCACCCACACCTCCTCTCGCTGCTCAATGTTGAGAACTGCTAGGTGTTATTGTGTGTGAAGCCTTCCGTGTCTGTTGTTGGTGATGCTGTAGGGACGGAAGTACTCTCCTACCGCTGTGTACAGGTTAGCCTCCTTGACTCCGCATCAGGTATGTACAATACACACTGTGACACTGTAATACTGTACCACGTGTCTATTTTTGAGGCGCCTCAGAAGTAGACTCCTTGTTCTGCATCAGGTATGTATGGTTCACACTGTGACACTGTCATAATGTACCACAGTGTGATGCGAGACGAAACCTACCATGATTGTTGTTGGTGACGCCATAGGGGTGAATGCCCTCGACCACTTCAGTATACAGGTTCGCCTCCTTGGCTCCACATCAGAGTTGACTTTTGAGTCGACTCAAAAGTCCTTGGCTCCACATCAGAGTTGACTTTTGAGTCGACTCAAAAGTCCTTGGCTCCACATCAGAGATGACTTTTGAGTCAACTCAAAAGTCCTTGGCTCCACATCAGAGTTGACTTTTGAGTCGACTCAAAAGTCCTTGGCTCCACATCAGAGTTGACTTTTGAGTCGACTCAAAAGTCCTTGGCTCCACATCAGAGTTGACTTCTGAGTCGACTCAAAAGTCCTTGGCTCCACATCAGGTATGTAGCACACCATAACATTGTAACCATGTAACACCGTAACACCGTATCGAGACCTACCGTGCCTGTGGTTGGTAACCCCATAGGGGTGAATGCCCTCTGCCACCTCTGTGTACAGATTCGCCTCCTTGGCCCCTAACAGAAAGTAACACTTTCCTGCTGTTGCCTTCTGCTGCTGCTGTCAAGAGAGTCTTGTGTCTGGAATGAAAGGAGACACACCGTGCCTGTGGTTGGTGACTCCATACGGGTGAATGCCCTCCGCCACCTCTGTGTACAGGTTCGCCTCATTGGCTCCCTACCTAGTGCGCAGTGATCACACACGATCCCTGCTCTACCAACAACTGTGCGTGATGTGACATGAAGCCTACCGTGCCTGTGGTTGGTGACTCCATACGGGTGAATGCCCTCCGCCATCTCTGTGTACAGGTTCGCCTCCTTGGCTCCATACCAGGTATGTAGCACACTGTAGCATCATAACATAGTAACCCTGTAACTATACCTACCGTGCCTGTGGTTGGTGACGCCATACGGGTGGATGCCCTCGGCCACCTCCGTGTAGAGATTCGCCTCCTTGGCCCCGCGCCCTGCTCCACTCACTCCCGACTTGGCATCGATGATAATTCCGTCTGGCAGGATGAGCTTGGACTGTAAGAAAAGGGCGGGGGAGAAGGGGAGGGTGGAAGGAGACACCACAGGAGAACAGGAGGTGGGAGGGGTTCAGTCATGTGGTAAGAAACCGTAGGGGTGGATCACATGACAGCATGACTCCAAAGATGCCCTCCTTGGCTGCGCTCACTCCAGACTTGGCGTCAATGATAATGCCATCTGGCAAAATGAGCTTGGACTGTGGGGGGAGACAAGAAAGAGAGATGGACACGCAGACACATGTTCCTACCTACGTCTAATCCTTCCAGAGGAGCACGGTTGTGTGGGTTGGCAAGCCACGTGGGCAGGAGGAAACAGTCAAGACCATACCTAACGAAGAGGTTGATAAATGAGGCATCAGGCATGAGGAAACCGTCGATGATAAAGGATGATCGGGTGCTGGAATAATAAGGCATATCACACCTGACGCATGAGACGGTGCACATTTGCTGGATGAGGCATGAAATGGCATCAGGCATGAGCGGGAGCTTCATCGTGCTATACCTGAAGAAGGGGGATGAGAGGGAGCTGCACGGACGTGGGATAGCATCCGGGATTGGCCACCTGTGAGGGGAAGCAAAGAAAGAATGGAGAGGCGGAAAGAGAGCTCTGAGGCGCGGAATGAAAGAACGGAATGAAAAAACCTAATAAATCGTCTATTTTCCTGGCGAACGCAGATACGAGTTCCAGTGTTGACTCACCAGGCGGGCAGCCTTCACTGCGTCTCTGTAGATCTCAGTCAACCCATACACCGCCTCTTCCTGGTGAGAGGACACACACTCAAACACACACACACACACACACACACACACACACACACACACACACACACACACACACACACACAGCGTAACAGGGAGAAGTGAGATAACAGAGAGAGGTGGGATGGTAAGGGCAACGTAGTTGGGGCCCTGTACTCACTGCCATTCCACTGGGCATACACGTGCAAATTCGTTCTCCTCCCTTCTGAACATTCTCTCAAGTCAATCACACAGAGCCCCGCCCCCCTCACCTGCAGTTTGGGCGCCCTGTGCTCGCCGCCATGCCACTGTGCATACTCGTTCAAGTCCCTCTCCCCTTACGACTCGACTCTCAAGCACACATGCGCGGCAGCACACCCCCTCACCTGCAGCTTGGGCGCCCTGTGCTCGCCGCCATACCACTGTGCATACTCGTTCACGTCCCTCTCCCCTTACGACTCGACTCTCGAGCGCACATGCGCGGCAGCACACCCCCTCACCTGCAGCTTGGGCGCCCTGTGCTCGCCGCCATACCACTGTGCATACTCGTTCACGTCCCTCTCCCCTTACGACTCGACTCTCAAGCACACATGCGCGGCAGCACACCCCCTCACCTGCAGCTTGGGCGCCCTGTGCTCGCCGCCATACCACTGTGCATACTCGTTCACGTCCCTCAACCGGAAATCCTGCAAATATGGCACATGGCACCATTTGCAGCAAGGGGAAGAGGCACATGTAAGAGCCATGACTGAGTGGCACCATGTGAAGCATCTAGACCGGGAACGAGGGGCTGTAACGAGTCATGCAAAATATTAAGGCTTGTGAATATATTTGGAATCATCACTTACAGCAGACAGATCCACAATCTTCAGGTGCTCGGGCAGCGCTGCAATAATTTCCTGCCAACATAGAAAGTAAGTCATGAAGCAATAAGATGAAGCCCTCTTGCGTTGCAAGCAAGTCGTGACGGGAGAACTGCAATGATATCAGGCCCTTCATGAATTGAAGGCTGGACAGTTCCAGTCCCAGTATCAGACTTGCACAGATTCACATGATCATGAACACTACAATGGAAACCAAACATAATTGCATGCTCGATTCGGCTAAGCTGAACCTTGAATCCAGCACAGACAAGTTACCTGGGGGGGCACCTGGCACACTGAGCGACCCACTAGAACGGCCATCTGAAACCACCTGGTTGGACACCTGAAACACACCTGAGTGGTGCCGTGCGGCAGGCAGCAGAAGACCGCGTCCACCTGGGAAAAATCCGCATCTGCCACGGCGACCATGTTGGGGAGATCGACCTGGAGGAAGGGAGGGAGGGAGCCAGGGAGGCACGGACAGGGAGGCAAATCGAAGGATAAGTGATAGAGTAAAGCAGGGAGAAATCCGCATCTGCCACGGCGACCATGTTGGGGAGATCGACCTGGAGGAAGGGAGGGAGGGAGGGAGGGAGGGAGGGAGGGAGGGAGAGAGGGGGGCATGGAGGGGAAGAAGGATGGAAGTGAGGAAGAAGAGATTGCACACGAGCAAAACAAATTGTGCCACACGAGGCGCATAACAGTCCACTTGCGTGAAACCCGCGTCTGCCACAGCGGAAGCGGGGTGGAAGGGGAGTGTTAAAGAGGGAGGGTAAGAGGAAGCAGGAAGAGGATTTTGAGAACCTTCCCCGCCAGGCTTGAGAACATTCCAGAGCACAAGGCCTCGGAAGATCCTCACGCACGCAATTCAACAAAAGCTGCAGTAAAAAATCCTAACACCCAACATATTCTGTGAAAATGTTACTCTGTGATATTGTACCTGGGAGATGAGGTGAGGGAAGACGGACGAGAGCGGCAGCCCGGCCTTGCGATCTGCCGTCATGACAGTGACTTGCAGCGACGGATGCACGGCCAGCAGACGAACGATCTGGGGGAAAAAATGCACGAGGGAGGGGACACAGGTGGAGGGAGAAACGAAGGACGAAAGGATTGGCATTGCGACCAGTTGTCGTCATGAGAGTGACTTGCAGCGACGGATGCAAGGCCAGCAGACGAACGATAAGGAGGAACAGGGGAATAAGGGAACAGAGGAACGGAAGAGCAGCCAGCAATGTGATCTCAGAGGACGCTTTCCCGACGTCAGGTGGAAAATGCGTCGCATTTGGAGGCATAAAAAGGTGAATTTGTACCTATCCAGCGAATTCGAATGCTACCAGAACAGCAAGTGCTACTGACTTGCAAACTATATCCCAAGTCAGCATTCTCTTAACGTCTAAATTCTTGTGAATTCAGCCGGTGAAGGTATTTGCTTGCTGAAATTTCTTCAAACATATGTCGCGAAGAGAGTTGACGAGCCGGAGGGGTCGCCTCATTACACGAACGTGCATGCTCAATTCAGCGCCAGTGTACCGGCTTGCTGTGATGTGCATGAACATATTCATCCGAGAATGTTGATGCGCTTCAGGGATCATCTCATCACACACGATTGTGAATGCTCACCTCAGCACCGGTATATCCGCTTGCTCCGAGCACTCCGACTCGTGCGACGTCGCCCTTCTTCGCAGACGCCTTCTGTGCGACGGCGGCCGGTGCTGCCGTTGCCTCAATCACCGTTGCCGGCCGTCGCAGCTGCTTGGGCGACGCGTTCGACGCGAGTGACGCGAGCTTCTGACCGCTGAGCTGATTCGCGGCGAAGCCGACGCATGATGCGGACTGAAAGGAATGAATGACAGTTAAGAAGGATGATCAGAATTTGTTTTAGGATGATCAGAATGTGTTTTCTTCTCCGTCGACAGTAACATTATCGAGTATCTAACAAGGAAATTACAGAAAGAAGTTAACAAAAATACCTGAAGAAGCGCTGCCATGAAGATTGACGAAGGAGTTGATGGAAAGGTAAAACGGGACAGAGAATAAGCCTTCCTCGAAAGGCACAGAAATCGGAAAGCAGCTAGTTGATGAGAGGCGAACGATTATGAAACAATGGTTTCGCCTCTGATTATTGCTGCGAACAAAACACCAGTTTCAATCAGGAGATTCCTGAGAAGTTGATGATCCCTAGGCTCTTATAATCTCCAGGCTGAAACTTTTGCTGGGCTGTCAGAGAATTCCAATCAATCCCGAAATCTCGAGCTCCCTGGTTACTCCAAACTTCTCGTTCGCAAAACCAAATTATCAAGCCCAATCGAGACAGGTTTCCGGGTTACAGGTCTGGCTGAAACTGTGCAGCTGCGACTTCTGCGAGCGAACACCTCGCATACACCCAGCCAAAAGTACATTTGGCTGCGCCTTAGACGGTTTTATTGGCCAATGGGCAATCTCGAATGGCTGAAGTGAAGTTCTCCTCCAACCCCGAGCTCCTGCTGACGCCGCAAAATTGCCTAGTTCCAGATATCTGGGAGATGGTTTCACCATGATTGGCGAAACAAGGCCCATACTGATTGGCGAATGTGATCCTTGCTGATAGCAACCCCGTTACCAGAGTTCATGCTGTTTTGTGCCCCTTATGATTCTATACGTTTCATGCCCAAGATCCATCTGCCGGACATATTTACGCCCCTCCCTTCACGCTCCGTTCCCTCTCGCTTGTCATTTGGAAAATCCAATGATGGTGACAGCTGAGGGAGTGTTGATCCCTGCCAGGGCCACACGCAGCGCGGTAACGTCAAGGCGAGATTGCCTTGCGAATCTATCCAACAAAAGCGACAGCGAGCTGTCAATTCAGCTAGTAGTCCAGTTGGGACGTCACTATCGAGAAGTATCTATCAGCATGTTGAGTAGAGGCCAGCTTGAGTACGATCGTCACGCAGCTTCGGAAGATTCCACTCGGGAGATGTGGAACCGACGCAGCGACGCTGTAGCTGAAGCCTTTCAGTCAAAACGAATGATCAAAACGGTAATGAGGTTCCTGACAAGTACCTTTTGTGCTCAACAGAGTCGGATTTCCTGCTTTTCGGGGTTGGGGTCTAGAAGCCAGCTTTCAGGGCTTCGGCACACGAGACTGCTAGTGATCCGTGATCGAGCTCCGAACCTGCCATGTTCATGAAGCTGCGCTTCTTAAAGCAGCAACTCGTGAGGATGTTTTAGCGGCCGCCTGGACCTTACTAATCAGCAAGCTCACCGAGTCTCGATAGCTAACTCCTCAGTTAGCAGCCACCAGGACATCCTAGTCGTTTCAAGTTGATAGCGGCGCTGCGCTTTAAAATGCCTCCTCGGGACACAACGACCCCAGCGACCCCTTCCTCGGTATCAGGGGTCAGAGACCCAAAAGCCGTGGAGCGCTGCTCTCCGCTTCAAATTGCTCACGCCATACTGAAGGTATATTCTCTCGTTATAAGAAATTGCCAACATATCCTGCATTATTTTCATAATTATGCTCAAACGATTCTCGATTTTGAAGGTAGTTGTTTCAACCTC
The DNA here is from genome assembly GCA_948144175.1 of Closterium sp. NIES-65. Classification (NCBI taxonomy): domain Eukaryota; kingdom Viridiplantae; phylum Streptophyta; class Zygnematophyceae; order Desmidiales; family Closteriaceae; genus Closterium; species Closterium sp. NIES-65. The sequence continues at coordinate 144,468 of CANXME010002476.1, read as the reverse complement.
AACTGTATGTGCAGGAGCATAACCTTCCACATGGCCTGCTACCTATGGAGAGCCTGGCCGACGTCTCTTTCAACTCTGCTGATGGTAGATTCATTGCAACTCAGGGAAAAAACGAGAGTATGGCGGAATTCGGGGGACACTACATCAAGTTTGACAAAGTCATCTCTGGTGATCTCTGTCAGAATGGCATATTCAATGTCAAGGTACGTAGCATACATGTGATTGCAACTGTTGCAACGTTCCAGGGCCCACGCCTCATGCTGTATACCCTGAATGTGCAGGGAATCAGGGTCAAACGCTTTCTCATGTGGCTGCCTATTGGCAGTGTGAGAACAGACCCTCCTCCTGGTAAAAACATTCACTTCCAAGTTGGACCCTTCACAGCCTCCCTCCCTGCAAAAGAGCTATGGGAATACAAATTCTGGGCACCATCCTTCCATAAAGCGCCCGAGCCACCCAGCCCTTCTAGGTGCCCGCCTCCTGTTCTTCATCTCCCGCCACTGACCACTCGCTTCCATTCAGCTACTGCTCTGTACAGTCCTCGTTCGCCTAGTATCAAGGCTTCATCAAATGCATCAACAGTGACAGAAAGGGCATGAGAATTAGCCTGGAGGCCATCTGACCCTTAAAAACTGCTCATGCTATAGTCTCTCTCTCTCTCTCTCTCTCTCTCTCTCTCTCTCCCTCTCTCTCTCTCTCTCTCTCTCTCTCTCTCTCTCTCTCTCTCTCTCTCTCTCTCTCTCTCTCTCTCTCTCTCTCTCCTTTTTAAACCTTCCCAGCCTTGCTGCCGAGTATGTACCACTTCGTATTCAACTGCCAGTCAGTGTTACATCTGTGTGGAAGGAGTTTTTGTCGTAAAATAGGTGCAAAGCGTTATTGAGAAAGCTGCTTTGATTTCCATCATGTATAGGATTTACAGGATGTCAACGGGTGAGACCATCTCCATTTTATAATTAATTTCTGTAACGTTTATGAGTTCCACACGTATGTTAAAGAATTTGTATTGTATGCTTCAGGTAACGCCCTCTGTCGAACCTCAGCGGACACCAACTAGCCTATGACATGCCACAGGTCATGTCAGCTTCAGCAGCCACGAATCTGGTTGGAATCTTCCTGACAGTTCAGCTCGGGTACAAAACCAGCCTCAATTAGCCTCCGCAAGCCCCAACTAGCGCCGCAAGTTCCATACCTCCCTCCCCAGAGCACCACCAGCCACACAGGGTGAGCTACCAGTGCCTATTGGCTGTAACACCAGCCCAGGCACACATCAAGCCTATTCCGTGCTAGGTTAACGGTTTGCCATTACTGCACGAACTTCGCCCGAGAATCCAACCTTGATCAGTCAACGAGTTTATGCACACGTTCCTCCCACAAGGGGCATGCGATTGCACCGACACATTTCTCCACAGAGCCAGACAGCAACATCCAGCTGGCGTCAGCACAAGCTCCAACGAAATTTCCTTTCCGTTGCGATTGCGGCGCATGCGATGATGTTCAAGTTCGGTACCGAGTTTTGCGACGACGTTGGCCAATGACAGGCGCCTCGTCCATTCACCGTCCGTCGCATCACGTCGTCGACACGTTTACGACCAGTCAAGCCCCACCAATTTCTGCTCGAAGCGCGCCTGCGACTCGAGACTGACACATTGGTGTTTTTTTTGTGTGTGGTTCGGCGACGGCGTGTGTCGCACGCACTGTGAAACGAAATGGCAGTGGTGTGTCGCACACTCGCCCACTGGTGGGACCTTCCCAACTTGGCAATGGTGTTGCTGCTGTGCTGAATCTACTACACCTGATGCCTGTTTTAGCCTCTCCCGGGTGCCTTGTGAAACGGGTGTAAAAGCTTTAACTAAGGTTTTCGCTAAATTTCGTCAATTCGCAGCTAGCTAAATAGAATTCGCATGTGCTTATATACAAGATCTGTTACCATATTTGACTTCAGTCTATTCTGCTTGACTTCGGTCTGTTCGTTACTATTGGTTGATAACCACGCGAAGCGCTTGTAATGTAGGTGCATGAGGCTGGGGAAACAACCTCGGGCGCAGCGTATCTATCCGGCGCAAGGCAAATTCGCGTGCATGGGGTGAGCATCAGCTGTACTCTAGTTGCACCTTATTTGTTGTCATAAGTACCGCCACATACGTCTTATCCGTACCAACCGAGGGCTGCGTGCATTTTATTCAAAGTTCACTACACCTGATGCTCGTTACAGCCCCTCCCGGTTGCCTTGTGAAGGGGGACTGTAAGCTAAAACCGCATTTCGTCGGTTCGTAGAGGGTTTCGTCAGGCTTTGCGCGTGCATGTATCGCGCATATGGTAACCACACATTTTGTCTCTAATATAACAGTGTCGGATGGCACTAGTTGTCACAAGCGTGTGTTACAAAAATCCTTACGATAACAACACACACCCTGGAAACAATGACAACCTTTGTTCAACTTAGATTGAAACAACAGACAGGCAATGACGCACCAACCATAATCCGCCACATCAGCATTAACCCCCATCAAGAAACCATCCCCTGTACTGCAAATGTGCCCGTTATGTGCACAATTTCATCAAACTACACCTGCAACAAAACTCCCCGACTCCCATCTTCGACTCCTGATCAAGTGTTGTGAAATTCCAGCTCACACCTACATCCACTCGGCCGCCTCCACGTACCCGCCCATCGCGGCGCCAACCCCGGCGTCAAGAAGCTGCTGACGGCGGGACGGCTGGGTCATCCAGCCAGGCAGCACACGGCCCCGCGGATGCTGGGCCTCCTCCGGCGGGGTTGGGCTCGTCGAAAGCCTGGGCGGCGGGGCCATGCTGAGAGCCAGCGCGGGGCTTGCACGCTCCATGCGCTCAATGATGACCGGATTCCGGATGTCGAACAGGTGGCACAGGTCGCGCGGGGTCACGTTCACGGCGCGCGCGTAGCCGATGAGCATCTCGCTGGCCGCCCGTGCCGTGCGCCGCGCCTCACGGCCGATGGGGTCGTTGTCGTCATACACGGCCTGCATCGTGGTCGGCGCCCTCCATAGCTCCGCCACCAGGCCCACGTCCGCATCTTCCGGAGACGTTCCTGCCGCCGCCTCCGCGCACGTCGGCTCGCCCTCGTCGATGGCGACGTACTCGGCGGCGGTCATTGCGCCGGCGCCGAGCCCAAGCCCGCATATGAGCTCCCCGACATTGTCGATGTCGTCGTCGAGCTCAATGTCCGGGTAAGCATGGGGGGTGGGATCGTCATCATGCACATGCGTGAGTTCCAGCGACCACGACAGAGGCAAGCAGCCCGTGCGCCAGAAGCACCTCTGGATGGTGCGCGCTCCGACGCTCATCCAGGCGTCGGAGAGCCAACCGAGCACGTCGCGAAGATTGGGGCGCCAGCGGGCGACGGCACTGGTTGCGCCGTCGTCATTCCACAGTGCAGTGAAGGCCTGCAGCCAGTGCTGTCGATAGCGGGCCTTCGCTGTCGCGATCATGCCCTGGTCGAGGGGCTGCGTGTAGGAGGTTGTGTTAGGCGGCAGGAAGACGAGGCGCACATTGCTGAGGCAAGTGGTCCGCATGCCGCAGACGATTTCGCTCCAAGCGCACTCGTCCCGCAGCATGTGGGAGCTTGCATTGTCGAGCAGCACCGCGATGTGCCTCCTCTCGGCATACATCGCGGCATTGAGCTGCGATATGAAATGCGTGAACAACTGTTGGATGGGAGTGGAGGGAGGGTGGACGGGGACGGTGAGGGGGGGGTGTGGGGGGAAGGGGGTAAATGCGCGCAATCACGCAGGCGCCTGTGACTTACCGAGCTGGTCATCCAGCCTTTCGCGTTGTGCCGCCAGTAGCACAGAGCTTCCGGGTCGTAGTCCGGCCTGAAGTCGTGCGGACGGCGCGCCTTGCTGATGACCAACGGCCGGAAGACGTGGCTCCCGTCAGCGTTGACGAGAAAAGCCACCGTCAGGCGGTCCTTCGAGACCTTGCGCCCGGGAATGCGCGCGTTGCTGTACGTCTTACGCGGCAGCACAGAGAGCCACAACGCAGTCTCGTCAAAGTTGAAAGTGTCGCGCGGTTGGTAACCGAGGTGAGTCAGAAGCTGCGGCACTTTCTCACGCGCCTCACGCACAGCCGCCATGTCGGCGCTCGCCGCCTCGCCGATGGCTGCACGGCACCGCACTCCTTGGCGCCTCAACGCACGGCGGACCCAGCCAATGGAGCAACGGAACGCGGGCGGAATGCCCATGCGTCGCGCCATCGTCGCCACGTGGTCGCGTATCGTCTGCAGAGTGAGTGGCACGCCCGCGGGGCCCGCGTTTGCGATCCAGCGAGCCATGGCCTGCTCAAGCTCAGGCCATGCGCCGCCCCGGCGCCGCACCTGATTGGGGGCGTTGGGTTCCTCCAGAGCCCAGCGGCCCGCATTCTTCAGGATGCGGCCGACCGTGGAGCGGTCAGGTCGCAGGCCATACTGGGCGTAAACCCAGCGTGCAAGATCGACGTGGCGCAGGAGGGGATAATCGACGTGATGCGCGCATAATGCGCGCTTGATGAATAGCGGAAGCTGCTCGCGGCGATGGTGGCGAGGCATTGTGGGAGGCTAAGGCGGGAGATACTGATGCTCTTGTGAATTTGCTCATCAGTTTATAACTTGTGTTTAGGACCGCGGATAACCTGCTCTGGGGCCCGTTCAGGGTGACGGGGGTTGAATTGTGTTGTGATGATTCGTTACATGCACCCTGCTTACAATTTCATACATGTGGTTGGGTTACCACCAGAGTTATACTCTGACGTGGGTTAGGCGAACAACGCCTGGATGTTAGTGGCCTTGTACCCCACAATTGAGGTTTACACGTGGCAGCGTGCACCAGGCCAGATGTCTGTTACACGCACCTTGAAACTTGCCTAGGTGGCGGGGTAGGTGGGCGAATGCAATTACGAAACCATTTTCATTTCGTCCATTCGTTTCGTCAGGTTGGCGCCTGGCCTAGAAACAAGGGGAAACATGGGTCGGCACTGCTTGTTGTGGTCTGCACGTGGGGGGGAGGCCGAGCCGCGTTCACTGTAGAAGGCCATCCAGGTGCCTGTACATGGGGTGCAGCAAGCAGGGGTTTCGAGTTCGGGGGCAGCGTGTCCATCCGGTGCATGGCAAACTCGCGTGCACTGGTCGGGCATCATGTGTACTTCAAGCTGTCGCCTTTTGCCCACCACCCACCCAACTTCGGCCGCCGTCGCAATCGCCGTTCCAATCGTCACCACCATCCGAGCCACCAATTCATCCCACAGACTCGTCGAACCCGTCAGCATTTTTTGCCGGCAGAAGCAGCATTAGCGGATCCCACCGTTAACCTCTTCCCTTCCGCTTTCTGTATTCACGCGTCGACTCCTTACCAACCATGGCGATGACTCAACGCGTCGCACGCGCCTCCTCGACGAGATCCGCCGCGCCGATCCTCTTATCAGCCGCCGTCGTATGCGGCCTCCTACTTCTCGCGGTCGCGCCGCTCGCGAACGCGTCGCGTCTAACTCCCAACGCCACGGTCGCCGCGACGGGGCGATCATCAGGATGGCGGCGCAGCTTGTTTTTCTTGCCATTCGGCCGGTTCATGTGCGGCAAGTCCAAGCTGAAGGGTTATACCTCGATGTTGAAGCTCCAGTACGGGTACGCGACAATGCAGGCCGCGATAACGCGACAATGCAGGCCGCGATAGAGCGACGAGAACTGATGTGTCATCTTATTTTCTTTTCTGTCTTCATTACTTTCTTTCCACCCCGAACCACCTTCGTCACGCTCATCCCCGCTCATCCCGATGTCGTCCCGAGTTGTTCCAATGTTCCCTTTTCCGCCATGTTGCATCTAAACTCCCCATCCCGCTCATCCCCTTTCATCCCGCTCATCCCCGTTACAGGCTGGTGCTCCAATGGAAGGTCACCAAATGGCAAAACAATCCACTTTGCCATCCCGCTCATCTGAACTCGCTTCCTTAGCCCCCTCATCCCTCTCATCCCCGCTCATCTGAACTCGCTTTCTTATCACCCTCATCCCGCTCATCCCCGTTACAGGCTCTCTCTGCACTGGAAGGCCACCAAGGGCAAACACATCCACTTCGCCATCCAAGCGCGCCCGGGATCCGCGGCGCACAAGGCGGGCTGGTTCGCCGTCGGCTGGTCGCCCAACGGCGACATGGGCGGCAGCAACGTCGTCGCGTACGAGACGGGCACAGGCACCGCGTCGCCGTACGATCTCCAGGGGGAATCCGCCGCCGTCGCCGCCACGTCGTGGGCGCCGGGCTCGCTGGATGTCACCACCGGCAAGAAGGGCGGAACTATCGTCAAGTGAGTTTACAGACCCCGCCCCGTCATTGCGACTCTTGCTTTAGTGTATAGTGAGTTTGACCTGGTACCAAATCTCCAGGTGCAATTCGCCGCCTCCCCTGCCACGTCACGGGCGCCCGGCTCGCTGGATGTCACCACTGGCAAGAAGGGCGGGACTATCGTCAAGTGAGTTTACAGACCCCGCCCCGTCATTGCGACTCCTGCTATAGAGTTAGTTTTCACTAAGAACAATCTCCAGGTGCAATTCGTCGTCCCATGCCACGTCATGGGCGCCCGGGTCGCCCTCTTTCTCCACCAGCATATAGCGAGCTCTTCGTCCCCCGTCTGGTGCTTTTGAAAATGCAGTTCACTCGCTCGCCCAATGACGGTTCATCCGTGAAGGTGCACAACAGCGGTAGCACCCACACCCGGATCCACTCTCCCATCACCCCAACATACCCCACCTGTGCGCCCCTCTCCCTTTCCCTTCTCCTCGCTTTTCTGCCTCCAGGTTCACTCGCTCGGCCAGTGACGGATCATCCGTGAAGGTGCGGAACAGCGGGGGTGCCCACGTCGTGTTCGCGTACGGCCCCGACTCTAATGTCGCCATGCACGCTGATGCGTAAGTGCGAAAGAGCACACAGTGCCCCAACTCCTTGCACTCTTCTATGTGTCACACAGCACACAGCACCTTGTGTTCGCATACGGCCCCGACTCTAATGTCGCCCTGAACACTGATTCGTAAGTGCCATAGAGCATCCAATGCTGGCCCCTGCTACCTCACAAGAGTTTGCGTATGGTCCCCGGCTCTAACGTCGCCCTGCACACTGATGCGCAAGTGTCATGCAATGACTGGTTCTGCTTGTGCTGCCTACTACCACCGAGTCTTGAGTGATAGGAGCTGTCTTGTACAGTTTTCTGACAAGAGTTGCTCGTTCTGTTGTTGCTACTGTGCGCGTTGCTTTGTTTTGCAGGGAGCACACGGTGCTTGACTTCTCATGTGGCTGCGGGTTTCTCAGGAACGGCTGCTGAGGTCCTGCCAAATACAGCGAGAGCGTGTTCCTGCGCCTCTTATCAGACATACCTCTTATCAGAATAGCATGGTTCAGTGCATTTTATTTCGGTTTGATTCGACTATGCGCGTTCCAGTGCGGTGCGACAGGAGCCTGATAGAGGTCTGTCTGACAAGAGGTCGTACGGAGATGCCCTTAGGATCATTTGACTGGCAGTCGGGCTGCACAAACCTTGTTGCATGACATATGAATGTCCCACAACACTCTTGGTGAACCAGTGTCCTTTTATTCACATTATACATGATATTCACAAATGCAACTTTGAATTAAAAAGCTTGTTGAATCAACTCAAACATCAGTTGAGAACGGAGATGACAGAACACAGGAGCTATTCTCTTGCTAGAACGTGGTTGCATATATTAGATGTTGTTTACAAGCTTGAAATGTTTTCTTTAGGGATATGAACGCAAGGCTGTTGGCTTTCAAAGTGCAGGATTTTGATGATCTCTTATCGCAAGGCGGAAATGATGGATCATGCCGACCCATTTTTGTTGCTCCCCCCACCTCCCATCTGTGGTTCTCGGATTTTCTTCCGCCTACAGATCTCTAGCTCTGGACACAGGAAGTTTCATTTCTCTCAATCAAACCCAGAATCGCTTGTTTCTTTTCCTACCTTCCCTCACTCGTCGTTCTTGCAAAGCCCCATGGCATTTCAAGGCGTCGCCGCCTTCACTTTACATTACCTGCTTTGTTCTCATCGCCAGACCTCCAGTCGATCTCGCGCGTTTTAGCTTTGAAGTATATTTTGCCCTTTGCATTCGCGCCTAACAATATGGTCCCCACGATCATAAATGTTGGAAGCAGATGATTAATTGTATTGGTCTCGTTCGTCGTAATGGCAGTGTCTTCACTGCCTTGCCGACAACCATACTACATCACCACCCATAGCCTGATGCTTCCATCCATTGAACATTTACCAAAATAAGGAGTTAAGGTGTTTCATTACCCCCCCTTGCGCGTCCCTCTTGTGTTCAATTCTCATGACATCATAAGCGGTGATATCTGTTTCTTTCTTTCGTTCTGAAGGGCACTGGAAGCGTATGATGAATTGTATTGGTCTCGTTCGACGTAATGGCAGTGTCTTCACTGCCTTGCCGACAACCATACTACATCACCACCCATAGCCTGATGCTTCCATCCATTGATCATTTACCCAAATAAGGAGTAAAGGTGTTCCATTACCCCACCTTGCTTGTCCCTCTTGTGTCAATTCTCATGACATCATAAGCGGTGATATCTGTTTCTTTCTTTCGTTCTGAAGAGCACTGGAAGCGTATGATGAATTGTATTGGTCTCGTTCGACGTAATGGCAGTGTCCTCACTGCCTTGCCGACAACCATACTACATCACCACCCATAGCCTGACGCTTTCACCGTCTCAATACCACTTCAACATAAGGTTCCAAAAAGTTGCTCCGATCTTCCCCTCGCATGATTCCTGTGTTATGGCTTACGCCGATTCTCATGAAATCTTAGGCAAAAGATCGGGTTCCTCTGAAGAACGTTGGGAGCGTATGACGAATTGTATTGGTCTCGTTCGACGTAATGACAGTATTTTCACTGCCTTGCCGACAACCATACTACATCACCACCCATAGACTGATGCTCTCAACGCTATACAATATATATCAAGTTGATCTCCATCATCCACGCCTAATCGGCGTTAGCTTCCTGCTCATTCTGATCCGTACTACGGAAGCACAGGCAGCACAAGGGCGGTCATGCATCGTTCACTCAAAGCTCGTGCCTATCTGTAAACCGTCGCAAACAGTGACTCAGAGACGTAAGGCAGTAAAATTCGATTTTATTAAATAACTATTATACGAATGTCAATATCCGTTGTAGTCTAGTCGGTTAGGATACTCGGCTCTCACCCGAGAGACCCGGGTTCAAGTCCCGGCAACGGAATGCCCTTTTGTCTGTTCAGCTCTAAATGTCATTTTTCGCTTTTGCCCATATGACATTCTGCCATTTCGCTTTTCACGAATCGCTGTACGTTTCCAGAAACGCGATGGCGTGATGCGCGAATACTGCCCCTTTTTCTCCCTCTGCAGACTGCCTTCTTCATCGCGTCCACCCACGCTTTACCGTTTGTTAGCTCGAAAAGATGTTCATTTGCATCCTAAGGGCGCTTCACCTGAGGGGCGGAAGGCCAAAATCCGAACCGACGTATCAGTTTGACTGTACGAACAGTATCCCAAATGAGTTCGAACACAAATACGTACAATGAGCGAATGTGACACAGGCCATCACAGGTGACGCCATCGCTATTCGCACACGCGGTCTGTTTGAACACAGCGACGTCGCCCACAAAAGAGCGACGTCGCCAAACATTGGGTCCCAAACATTGGCGACGTCTGGCCGGGTCGCAAACGTTCATGGGCGACCCGGAAGACTGTGGACCAATCATATCAGTCGTTTGTGCGGAATTGTGTGTCACCTATCCCAACCTGTTCGAACACACGTGTTCGAACGTGCGGGATGATGAAAATCGTGCTTGAGGTGACAGCTCTGTTCAAATTGGCGAAATTGTGCTTCGCGACGTCACGAAAACCACTACGAACATAGGCGAAACGAGTAACGTTTCGCCTGTTCGAACGAGTGTGTTGTTCGAACCGACAGGTGAAGCGCCCTAAACGTATGATGGAGGCGATTGACTTCGTCCTTATGCTGGTGAAACAGTTCGACATACTGTTGTCTATCTTGCAATGGCCGGACGACCTCTTGTTCGTATACGATTCTCGGTAGGCAACGTAATGCGCGAATTTTCGGAAAAAAAATATCCTAGACGGTTTCCGTCAGACATTTCTGCTCACATTTGGCGTCCAGAATTTTCAAGCTGGCCGTTTCGGACGGTTGCTCCTTCGCAGTTACATGCTCTACGGGCCCTTCATCCCGTTAGGTTGCGAAATCATCATCGCGATGCAGGCCCCACGACTCGGAGGCTGCTGATTTTCCAGGAACATCACCAAAAAGTTGAGGTCCTAGAACCATCCTTGCAAAACTGAGCTCCTGGAAGCCTCAATTCGGTCTCCTAGGAATGTCCCAAATGTGTCCTGGCTCCCGAAATATACTTTCGGGACAGGGTACAGTACTTCCCTAAACTGTTCCCTCCCCAATCTGTCCAAAGTAGGGTCGTGTAGTGCCAGGGTAAAAGGGGAAACCATGCTAAAAACGTTCGGCTCGGCTTCCAAACCACACTGTTCGCGCCGTGTCTTAGTCCATGCAAATTTCCTGTAGTTCAAAAGGTCGAAAGATCGAATCCGGTCGATGCCGTTTTCCTGAACGTATCAACCCCCCTGCACATTTACATGCCCCTAGCCCATTCTTTGAATAATACACTATACTAATGCATAATCTACAATTTGCGCATTGCACAATTATTTGGCATAACCCGGCATATGGCTGTCCAGAATGCGAGCACTGGGTTTACGGAAACCATAGAGGTCCATAAAAACAAGGTCGCAAAGATTACCTTTCCTTACCACTGCACCAGCTGTATTTCCACCATTCTACCGCCCACACCTTTGCAAATACGTGCAAGTTTTAACAATCACCCCATATGTCAGAAGAGGAACCGATTTACCAACAACATGTCATCATGCGTGAAAGAGGGTACGATGTGCGCAAGGGCTAGGATGCTATCCACCTCGATCACCGAATACTCATCCTCCCCTGTCGTAGGCACAAGGCGCAAGCACCCGGTCACGGGACACGGTGGCGAGACCTCATCGTAGTATTTCACAAAAGCCCGCTGCACTTTCGCACCGTCGGGCCCTGTGAACTGGAAGAGAATTAGGAGCTTGCCGTACCACTTAGCCCCGCCCCCTTGGATGCGGATGTTGCTGAACTTGCGTTCATCAGGGGCAGCCTTCACCAACTGCCCGTGGTCTCTGGTGTCCATCCGCGTGTGCGGTGGAATCGCAACGGCCGAGTGCACCTATGTGTGGACAAGTAACGCAATGGTGGGGGAAAAAAATAGGCTCAGGGATGGCACCACTGCAATGTCACAAGGCCTCGGAAACGCCACGCCACGTGCTCTGACGGTGGTGGGAGGGGTTCTGAGACAAATGGATACATGCTTATAGAAGGAGTTCATTGTGTTCTGAACGCTTAAGTTCGTCCAGCCTGCATGGATTTGGGTACCGGCACCATCATGTTTAGGTGGGGTACCTCACACCCTGCGTAATCCAAAGGAGTACTGCCCTTACACACCATCCAGCCCGGCATCTTGGCCTGTGGGTGACGACAGATGGGACAGATGCATGGAGGAGGATGAGCGTTGGGGGGGGGAACGGGGGGGGGGGGGGGGGGGGGGGGGCGTTGTCACCACGTGAATACGGGTTACGGGTTATGCGCTGTAAGTTACCTGATTCTACCACGAAGTCAACGGTCAGTATTAACAGCCGAAATGCGGTGAGATAAGGTGGCTGGCGTGTTGGCTAGTGGGCTCATGATAGTGGGTGCTGGACGTACTCCTTGCATTTCCTCCTTGTGGCGTACGATGAGTTAATGCTCACCTGCAGGGTCGACACCACGATCCCCGCCCGAACCAGCTCCCCCGAGAACCTCCGCATCACATCTTCACCCAGCGCAAGCTTGTAGGAAGTCCATGCGCTGTCGTGTGGTTCCCCGACAGTCATGGTTCTGCTCGTCTTGGTGAGCACCCGCTGATGCCGCTCTATGGCCTGTACCAATACAGAAATAAGAAATGCATGGAGAAACGAAGGGTTTAGTGAACATAACATTATACCATGGTCTCAAAGGCAGCCCGGCCATGCCTCCCGCACACAATAGTTATCCAGTCCCATCCCTCCCGCCAACCCCTTCCTCTCCTTTTCCCGGACATACATCCCAAACACAAGAATACCCCTGCCCACACACAGGAATCCAAACACACGTCATCCCGCGAACCCTCTCCACCCCTTCCTCAACATCCAATCCCGTCCATACTGTGAACCCTACTCTCCACTCTACAAACAGGCCATCCCTTCCCATATCATCCCTCCCGCTCCCCTCCCCTACCCACACACCGGCCTCCACCAACCAACTTCCATTCTCAGACATGCAATCCCATCCCTCATGTCGACCCACCTCTCCCCTCCTTAGACATCCAATCCCGTCCCTCATTACGCCCCACCCCTCGCCTTCTCAGGCATCCCAACCCGTGCCACCCCTTCCCGTCTCGGACATCCCATCCCATCCCTCCCGCTAACCCACCCCTTCCCGTCTCGGACATCCCATCCCATCCCATCCCTCATGCTAACCCTCCCCTCTTCCTCTCGCTCACAAAATCCCATCCCAACCGCTAACCCTCCTGTCCCCCTATCTGACTTCTCAGTCCAGTAACCCACGCAAACCGTCACCTCACCTCTCAACCCTAATGTTCTCGGACGTCCTCTGCACTTCTTGCCTCTTCTCTACTGCGAATCAGCCCCGTGCCTCTCATACGAGAGTAACGCCCTTATCAACCCCTTCCCCTTCACTCCCTGCACTTCAATCCCAACTCTGATCCGCTTATCACTGGCGCCCCATACTGTCACACACTCATGTCAAACACTCGGCACAGTCACGCACACCATCAGGCCCACGTACCATAGTGCTTCACGGGTCACCTTGTTACATGGTTATGGTCTGTATGTTGGAGCCCACCACCCGTACTCACCAAGCGCATGGCGGTCTCGTATGTCTTCCCCCCGCTCTCTTCCTTGGCCATTGCGGTGATCGCCGCCAGGCGCTCATGGCGCACTGCAATATCCCGACCCACGTCGCGCCAGTTGGTGTTCCTAGCGTGGCGTTTCACCATCGTCTTGTGAGACGCCTCACCGAAGTTGGTGGAGTACTCCTTGGGCAGTCCCCGGGTGCGGATCATATCGGGGAGATGCGCAAGGAGGTGCACCTTTATGAGGAGCCAATGTGACTTTTGGTTGGGAAACACCCGCACCAAGGTCCCGATCAACATGAGGGTTGGCACGTTTGGTGTTTAACTAACAAGCCAACATGGATGGGAGGCTAGCACGGCAAAACAATCGTACTGCGGTTTAAGACTATACCGGTGCGTAAATCAGTGGTCAAGCCTTACTCCCCGGTTCTCGAGATGCACTGCTCGAGCGACTCCTCTGTATGGAACTCGACCCTGAAGTATGCCTGGTACCACTCGTTGAACATCACCATCGCCGCCCCGACATCCTCACGGCCCGGCAGGTGGACGAGCAACGGCACGATCTGCATCATCGCCCGGTGCTCCCATGCAGCGTAGTGTGCAAGTGTCCGAAAGTAGGTGATGATATTGGGAAGTCGAAGGATACCCCCTGGCGTCTCACCTACAATGACCTTGCAATGCCTGCACATACGCCAAGATGCACATCCTCTAGGCACATGAGCACCACGTAAAGAGAGCAAAACGCACAAGACCTGCCTACTAAGCTAGCGCTAACTCACGTGAGCAAGAGTCGCTTCTCCGTCGGCGTGAGCAGGCCAAGCAGGCAGCGCATCGTATGCACCCACAGACCTTCGTCCACCACGTGGAGAAGGCAGACGCTGATGGCCAGATACAGGTTGCCCCACGTGGTTTTGACATAACCCCAATCCCAAAGGGCACACTGCCATTTCGGGGATGTGTTAGAGACTATGACGATGCGGCATGGTTCACAAGGATTACGTTAACATCCACATGTGCAAGACACTCTAACTCACCGCCACAAAGTGGGTAGACCACGCCTGCTTGAGCTAGTCTCGCTCCTCCGCCGTGCTCCTTGTCATGTCCTCGTGCAGTAGCTGCTGGTCTGCAACGGTGCGTGGCGTCAACTTGGCAACCACCTTCGTCAAATCCCATCTGCTTACGGTGCACATGGAGCACGGCTTATTGGACGTGGCCGCCATGGTGCATGTAAGCTTGCTCGATTCCGGGTGGTCACAAGCCCACCTCGCAAGCATGGGTACCACGGTGTACTGCCTGCCCGCGTGATCCACGACCTGCACCCCTCCGCTGTGAATTGAAGTACATCTATTAGGGTTAAGGACTGTTTAGCTACTAAAAACCGCATGGAGATGTACATGATCCTTTACCTCTCCAGCGTTGAAACATCCATGATCGGGCCAAGCACGATGCGCAACATCTTCTGCATCACGGCGGTCTTCTGTTCTGCTGACATGTCCGATGGCAGGCTCGGAAACAACGCGATCATCTCCGAACCCCCCAACAACCACCGAAACACCTCGGGGATGTTTATCAGGGACATTAGCAGTGGATGCGCAAACTGGCGTCCATTAAACGTCAGGTGCGTGGAGTCGCTAAAAAGCAGGATCCCTGCCACTATGGCTATCCCCTTGAGAGCATTCTGCCGCACATTACACCATCGGACAAGGTCATAACCGGGCGATGCATACCTCGGAGAGGGAGATTGGAACGAGGACACCCATAGGAGCATACATGATAGTTACCGTTGCAAGGTGGAACCAGTCTGTATCCACTGGGCTGGTGTACCGCCGCACTTCGCCATCCTTTGTGGTAACGGGATGCGTAGCAAATCCCTCGACCCCTGACATTTTAGCCCAAATCTTCAGGAGTACCTGCATATGGTAAGTGGAACGTACCGCGCCACTTTAAAAGGACGGATCACATACGTACCATACGTCACAAAGGATCGGTAACCCCATACCTGGATAACGGGCCGGTAGCGGAACGTAACGGTCCCGAAATCACCCTCCAATTCCAGATCGACCGCCTCCCACGCTTCATCCCCGGGCACGAACTCCTTCTCAAACTCCTCCAGATCTCGGTAAGTGTCCCAGAACTCTAGATCAGACACAACCCATTTCTTGCTCTTAAACAGACGAATGATTTTAGTAATGGCAGTGTTAGGGAGATAGTACTTACGCATAATGTAAGCAAGTTCGATCCGGACATCGAGCTCGCTTGCCGACTCGTCGGAGCCTGCGACAGAGGGCGCATCTGGCAGTGACTCTGCATCCACGTCAGCTGCATCAGATCTAACAGACTCGCCGCCTGAGCTAGGACCAGATGAGGAGGCGACACCACCAGGGGTTTTCGCACACGGTGGAGGAGCGTCCACCGTCATTCGCTCTAGCGGACCGTGCCAGTAGTGCCCGTGAACAAACCCTCTCGATCGCCTAGCTGCCTGCTCTTGCAAACAATGGCGAGATGCATTCTGATGCTGGCACATGCGCTGGTTGTTTCGGAAGGTGCGTCCGCACCATTCGCATTGCTCGCGCGGCATGTCGGATCATGCAGCGTACGGTGGCACGTTTCAGAATGGGTGAGGGGATTCTAGCACGCTGGAATCTAGCCAAGGCATGTCTGGATTCTAACACACAGCGTTGTTGAGAGTAGGTATGACGCGGATCATAGCTAATCTGAACGCAAAAGGATCTTCCTGACCCGCGCGGGAACCAACTCGCTGTACAGTATCTCGCTATAACCCAAACTGCTGCTAAGGTGATATAGCTATACAATTCGGTTGAAGTGGGACTACAGAAAGAAATGTGCAGATTTGGCTCTCTTTAGTGTGTAGTACACCGTTGCAGGGCAGCTGACAGAAGATGTTAAACAAGCATAAGGGAATTCTGATCCAACAAGCACATCTAAAACAGGCCCCTAAGTTGCAAACCAGAACATGTCCTAAACTCAAGCAAGGTTCGCGACGCATCAACAATGGTGACCCTGCTGTTAATCAAGATACTGGCGCCGACGCTTCACGATGTGGTAAGGCAGCAGCACTTGAGATATGTCTAGCCACTGTCTGAACATGGAGAAATATTCTGGCCCATCCACACCTGTATATCAACAGAAACGACTGTGAGAACCCATATGGTGGACCTATATTGGGCCGTGTGCACACGACAATGTCCAACCATCTCTGGGTCCCTGGTTGTTAGGACCAGCAACTTGGCGTGGTGGCTGAAGATCCTGCTGGCGGTGGTCACCTGGGCGATGATGTAGGGCCAGGTGGGTTAGTTTCCTACGTCAACGGTGAGGGCAAGATAGAAGGTACGAAGGGATAAGGGTGAACCGTTCAAGGAGAGTTACCAGTCAAGCGACGTGTGCGCTGCATTGTATCCGTGCGATCCGTGCGACGCACACGCATATGTCAAATAGCGTGTGTAGTGCCGGGTCCATCATTGTTACCTGCGGCAGGTTACGCTGGACACTCAGACCATACACAGAGAAAATGATTTCATTGTAGACATCTACGTACCGGGGATGTTTTCACTCACTGGCGATGTGGCTGCCAGGGGTCGGAGATGTTATGTTAACAGGCGCCGTGGTATCCTCCTCATCAGGTGACGGCGCAGGTGGCGGCGCGTTCTCTGCACATCAGGGATTGCAGTGACATGAGAGACCGCCATATATATGGTCATCGCATAATGTTGAAGCACTCACGAGCCGGATGTGCCGGTGGCGCATGGTCAGAGGGTACCGGGTAAGGCCTTGAGACCGGGTTATGCGGGTCACGGGCGACGGTAGGGAGTGGTTGACCTGTCCTCTCGGGATGGATCGCCCCGGCATGATGATCTGCAGTGACACGATCGTTGTTGCCAGTTGGCGCATGATCATCGTGATCAGTGTTCAGTACGTTGTTCCATGCATTATGAGAGTCCTCTTGAGTCTCATCGCCTTCCGCGTCAGCGTGATGTTGTGCATCGGGTCTAGGATCTACTGGGGGCATATCTTCGCCGCTTTCCTCCTGTTCCCGGCCTTCCATCATCAGACTCTCGTGGCTCTTTTCGGGCGATGCCTCACGAGCCCGCGGAGCATATCGGATGCACGAGGGTGGCAAGTCCGCGGCGTCGCGCGCATCAGGATACTCGGAGTCCGGAACAATCTCTATTGGTCCGCGACGTCGCCCAATCCGTCCTGCGCTGTATAGGGCGTTCGTAGCTTGCGACCTAAGACGCTCCGCCATTGGCGGACTGGATGTCAGGCGTTCCAACAGAAGGGTGGCGGAGGGTGTGCGTGAGCTAGGGTTTCGACTAATTGCTAGACACATAACAGCACCTTCTGGTTCGATCTGGGCCATTATTCCCGTTTCTCTAGATACTGTTGCATAATGAAAGAAGGACATGGTTTCACCATGTAGTAAGCAGGTTGTATCTGAGTGATACATGTCAAGAAAAAGCCACATGCACCAAACTAAAGAGTTAATTATAAAACTGACATGCTAAACCCTTTACTTATTTGATATCGTGTTAGCACAACACAAGATTCACAAATACATCAACACTACAACACTGCTCCTCATTCAACTGATCACCACTTTACCTTTACGCCGTAGGTGATCCTTGTAGAAGGCACTCCAGTCAAACAAGTCCTGGAAAATCTCCTTCCGCCAGTCTGCCGATTTGCCAAACAGTTTGATTTCCTCAATGCACTCAAAATTCGACTCAACTAAGGCCTTCATATATTTCATGACGTACACACCACAGTCGTGATAGTTGCGTTGAAGAGTCACCTGCAATGCGTGAAAAGGAGGATGCGTATGAGGGTGGGAGAAACGGTGACGCTATACGTCGGGGATTAGATACGATCATGTAGTCAAAAGGCCTGTGGTACCTTGGGCTTCACGTACTCCACTCTTGCTATCCAATCGTCGATCAGTGACTCGTCCGCGTCGGGGTAGAGTGAAGTGACTTGCTCCCGTAAGAATCTGCGACGATAGCGCAACACAGGAGCTTGTAGCTTACCCGTATATTTGGTGATACGAATCTGCATGCACCCATATGATCCATTTGATTTACCTGGCCACATGACGTTCAAACCCCTTGTGCATTTTCTTGGAGTCGGCATGTAGAAATCTGGTTGGCTTGGGAAGGGCACCTTCCTTAGGTGCGTTATCGTTGTCTAGAATCAGCAGGCTCCAGTGATCGCTGGAGCGAAACAGACTAAACCCGGTGTTATCAAACGGCGACGGACGGACGGGCGTAGGGGGGGGGGGGGGGGGGGGGGGGGTGGTGTCAGAACATATAGCTTACTTGTTTCTGTAGGCTATAGTGGGGTATCCCATAGGGGGTACAACCCAATTAGGGTTTGCTATTTGTACTCACTTTGTTCATAGTCATTCCATTCTCGTTCATATTTTCTCATGGAATCAGAGCAGGTCCCTTCCTAGGGACTGTTCCTAGGGCCCACCGAAGCGCGCCCCGAGGCGCGCGTTTTTTTTTAGCGACCCTCCGTGTCGCCCTTACCGCCGTGCTCCCGCTTAGGCCCCTCGTCGGCCCCGCTTAGGCCCCTCGTCGGCCCCGCTTAGGCCTCTCGTCGGCCCCACTTAGGCCCCTCGTCGGCCCCACTTAGGCCCCTAATCGACCCCACTTAGGCCTCGTCGGCCCCGCGTAGGCCCCGTCGGCCCCGCTACGACCTCGAGTCGGCCCCGCTAAGGCCCAGTCGGCCCCGCTTAGGCCCCGCTACGGCCCCTCGTTGGCCCCGCTTAGGCCCTGTCGGCCCCACTTAGGCCTCGTCGGCCCCGCTTAGGCCTCGCTACGGCCCCGCGTCGGCCCCGTTTAGGCCTCGTCGGCCCCGCTTAGGTCCCGCTACGGCCCCGCGTCGGCCCCGCTTAGGCCCCGTCGGCCCGCCTAGGCCCCGCTACGGCCCCTCGTCGGCCCCGCCTAGACCCCGTCGGCACGCCGTCGCCCCCGCTACAGCCCGCCGTCGGCCCTGCTACAGCCCGCCGTCGGCCCTGCTACCGCCCGCCGTCGGCCCCACTACAGCCCGCCGCCGTCGTTCATATTTTCTCAGGTGGGGGGTACGGGGATTTTGGCGTTATGAAAGGCATGGGCAGCGACTATAAAACGCTCTAGCAACGTACTCGAAGTGAATAGGGATGAGAACCCACTTCCATTCGAGCAGGTTCTCCCCATGTACGATGTTCCCGCACGGCCATTTGCGCTTTGGCGCCGAAATGGTGGGGTAGAACATAGTCGACACGTAACACCACGTCTTGTCGTCCATGCCGTGCTGAAACTGCAACATGCTGCCACACAGGATTCCAGGGTGTGTTTGTGATAGATTAGTATCAGCCTAGGACAACCATAACGTGGGTACTACAAAGCGGGCGTATGGAAGATACTCACGCGCCAAACCATTCGATAACATTGCCCCCTACCCACTCTCTGTCTAGTAGAGTGTGGGCATGTTCCAGTGTCATGGATAACCAGCTGCTCCCAAGGGGGAATGGCATCATGTAGTTAAAAGACGGGCCATGTTCGGGCTCTTCCTGCTGCTCTTGGTGATCGGACGCCATGTTCCCACGTGTCGCGAGTAATCAGCTTAACCCTAATGCATCCAGAGGGTAGCGGGACTTGAAAAAAGCCAACAGCGCAAATGGTTGGTAAGTTTCTACATACTCCTCTTGTTGGTCGTGACGAGCCCTTGTTGGCCTAAACGGCGTCACCAATATCGTGTCCAATCTCGGGTCTAACAATGCGTGGCAGTCAACTTGCCAGCTAGGTTGTGAAAGTACACGTGTAAAATTGCTCCCATCCTCTTTCGGACCTACCAGTAAAGGTAGGTCCAAACACTTGAAAGCGATGCCACGGCTTTGGTCACGAGGCTAAGGTTCGTCCGTCCGAACCTGGATTTTGCGGTTTGGAGACCCGGTAACGGTACGGGCTACTCTCGTACGCATATAATGGACGGCTGGCCTCCAAGACAGCATCTGTCATCGGCTTGGATGTTGCGCAGCCTTGCGACTCGTCAAAGTGTTACACAGGGAGGAGTTGTCCCAACCACATAACCGATGCCGGGTCTGTCCCATCCACGGTTGACCGTAGTTAGACAGCACGATAATCTACGGCCGACTAAACAACTGGTTACGATCCCCTCCCTTCATTATAATTTGCTCGAAGTTCTGTTCAGTTCCTTGTGTCTCAAAATCAACTCGATCGCTTTCCATCATCACTCGCCAAACACCTTGCCAGGATATACTATGCATACATATGCTTAAGTATCCCCAGGGATGTCTACCCCGCACGGTCGACCGTTACGATATAAGAGGGTACCCGACCATCTTAAGGACTTTGTTATTCCGACGGCTAGAGCCAGGCCCATAGACCCTAAGTGGGCCGCGGAGGTCTTGGAGGTTAGAGCCCTCGTACTAGCATACCGGGAGAATTACCCGGCGAAGACTGGACACTTGGCGCCACATGACAGTAGACGACTGTACGCAACAGTGGCGGCCGACCGAGAAGCTCCTGTACGATACCCTTACGGTATACCGTTTCACACCGTCCGTGCAGAGCAAAGCGCGCATCGTCGTAGCCGCGTCAAGCAGACCCAGGTGGGGGAGCAGGAGGTCATAGCGCAGAACGCAGCGAAAAAAGGTGAGATTTCGCGTTGCTGACTTCGTTGCATTTGTGTTAGCGTCACAAGCCCGCCAACGGCTGACCTGCGCTGTATCGATTTAACGCGTTTGTTTGCCAGATATTGACGTGGGGGACGTGGAATGCGCAGAGGATAAAAATATTCGGACTGATCCAGCCAAGAGCGGGAACACAGAGGTTGGATGGGCGAGGAGTGAGGATCGAAATCCGGAGTCGTGGTACGAGTTCAACGCCGAGCTGTACACAGTGCCAGTGTGTTCGCCGTGCACAGATGCTGACACGGACGACGAATCTGCACCTGCTGGGAACTCTGAATCTGACGGCAGCGCGTCTGAGGGGGAAGATTGGGTCGCCGCGGATGTCGACTTGGTGACCGATTCAGACACCGAACGCCCTTCCCCCCCTCACGCTTACCCTCCAGGCACTCCAATCTGTAACGAGGCCGTGGTCGACACAAAGGCGAAAAAGTGTCGTGGAGCAAGGAAGTCGGCCAAGAAACACGCGGCCGATCCCATGGCGACGGTTAGGCGAATCATACCTCACACTGAACGGGGAAAGGCGACCCGACATAATTACGTGAATATGTGCGCGGAGGCGGGGACGCTGGAGACAGGGAGCGACGACGAGTTCATGCCAACCGTGCTCTACGGTGGGCTGCAGTCACCAGGAAACGCGGTAACGCCAGGGGGGTCGACCCTACCGAACGATGGGGCCGATGCGGAGGAGGATGATGAGCCAATCCCTGCTCATATATTGAACAAAGTCTGGAGCTGGCTGGAGTTCGGCGACGATGGCAGCGAAGACGGGGCTTCGGTGGATGTGGAAGAGGTGCCGCAGAAGGTCAAGGCTAAAACGCCACCTCGAAGCAGTGACCCTGTACCTTTGGCGGCGGAGCCACCAAGGCACAAGGTGGACATCAATCACACGCCCCGGTCAAGCTTTGGGCCTGTAGTACACGCGCATGATGCCAGCGTGCATGAGCATGCTGAGTTGCCAACCCCCCCCCCCCCCCTTTCCGCAATTTGCTACAAAAAATGCACCGAGTCATCGCTCGGAAAGTCGACAGGTCAAGCAGGAGTCAATCCCTCACACTCTGCCGTCCCTGCCGAGTAGTTCCATGGCCAGCGGGGCCTTCTGCTCTCCAGGAAGGGCACCTTTCACCTCTCCCCGGTCTGCCCGTGCCAGCTCTTCTCCCTCTCAGGTCCCGGCAAACCATACGCCGGCTCGCCGCGAAGAGGCAGCTCCTGCTCGGGGGTCGGGCGTGGCCGGATCTGCCGGCGGTGAAACCCCTGAGGGCGCGCGGGTGGATAGCGGGTCGAACAACGATGCAAGCCGTATTGCGACACTGGAGGCGGAGCTGCGGGCATTGATGGGGAAAGTAGCCCAGCTCAGCGGGCAAGTCGTTAAGAGGCAAGAGGAGCCGGAGGGTCAAACGGGGCAAAATGTGGAAAAACCCGCTGTGGCCGTTGTCGAGAGTCAGCCGCCCGTTCCGGCCGTCACCAAGCCAGCCGCAACACCCTCCCGGAAACCCCAGGTGGCCGCTACCGTCAGGGCAGACTGTGAAAGCCCTGACAACCCCGCGTCCAAGGGCACTTCAGGTGTGCGGAAGGATAGGCAGCGGCTTTCCGACATGAAGGATGCACCCCACTTACCGTCGAATCCGCTGATGTATGATCCGCTCCTTGAATCCCCAATCACGCAACCGGAAAGCCGTGAGGATGATGGTGACCGTCCCAGCACACTGGATGCGCGGCCCCTGAAGCGTATGCTATTCTCAAACCCCCTGGAGTCTCTTCTCCGTACCGAGCTCCCACCCAGGCAGGATGACTTGGGGAGCGGTGGGAGCCATGGAATGGGGAGGACCGATGAACCTATCCTCGACAGGCAGGGCAATACCCATGGCAGAAACATGTCCTCTCAGCATTACGAGGAGGGGCCTTGGCGTTTTGGCGGGAAGCGGGGCAGGGGCGACGAAAGCATTATCATTGTGGTTGACTACGACCCGGAAGAGCGGGTCCCCGGTCTACCGCGCTCAATGCCTAAACCCAAGCCATTCAGGGTGAGTCACCGTCTTCTGTGCATAAACCCCAATAGTGCACATATATGTGAGTTAGGAGAGTAAGGAGTGTATGGCCACTGAACGCTTGCCCGCAAATGAGCCCTTGCTGTATAGTTCCGCCAGTGGTGGTGAGGGAAGCCATTTCTCAATATAAATGCCTTCGATTGTCCCAAACTGTCCCTTGCTTCCTCGTTATGCCTCTTGCTTGCTCGTCCTGACCGTTGATTGCTCGTTCTGCCCCAACCGATGACGGGTCTGCCCCATGCTTGCTCGAGCTGGCCCTTGCGTGATCCGCCTAAACCCGTTGTTTGTCCCAATCTGGCCCCTGAATGCTTGTTCTGCCTCTTTGTTGCTAGTTCTGCATCAAGGTTGCTCGTACTGCCCCTCGCTTGCCCCCCCTGCCCCTCGCCTGCTCATTCTGGCCCTTACTTACTCGTTATGCCTCTTGCTTGCTCATCCTGACCGTCGGTTGCTCGGTCTGCCGCTTGCTTGCTAGCTCTGCCCCTTGCTTGCTAGTTTTGCCACTTGTCAACCCGTACTTCCCCTCGCTTGCGCCCCCTGCCCCTCGCTTGCTCTTTCTGCCCCTTGCTTACTCGTTATGCCTCTTGCTTGCTCATCCTGACCGTTGATTGCTAGTTCTGCCGCTTGCTTGCTAGCTCTGCCCCTTGCTTGCTAGTTTTGCCACTTGTCAACCCGTTCTGCCCCTCGCTTGCCCCCCCTGCCCCTCGCTTGCTCATTCTGCCCCTTGCTTACTCGTTATGCCTCTTGCTTGCTCATCCTGACCGTTGGTTGCTCGTTCTGCCGCTTGCTTGCTAGCTCTGCCCCCTGCTTGCTAGTTTTGCCACTTGTCAACCTGTACTTTCCCTCGCTTGCCCCCCCTGCCCCTCGCTTGCTCATTCTGCCCCTTGCTTACTCGTTATGCCTCTTGCTTGCTCATCCTGACCGTCGGTTGCTCGTTCTGCCGCTTGCTTGCTAGCTCTGCCCCTTGCTTGCTAGTTTTGCCACTTGTCAACCCGTACTGCCCCTCGCTTGCTCCCCCTGCCCCTCGCTTGCTCTTTCTGCCCCTTGCTTACTCGTTATGCCTCTTGCTTGCTCATCCTGACCGTTGATTGCTCGTTCTGCCGCTTGCTTGCTCGCTCTGCCCCTTGCTTGCTAGTTTTGCCACTTGTCAACCCGTACTGCCCCTTGCTTGCCCCCCCTGCCCCTCGCTTGCTCATTCTGCCCCTTGCTTACTCGTTATGCCTCTTACTTGCTCATCCTGACCGTTGATTGCTCGTTCAGCCGCTTGCTTGCTAGCTCTGCCCCTTGCTTGCTAGTTCTGCCACTTGTCAACCTGTACTTCCCCTCGCTTGCCCCCCCTGCCCCTCGCTTGCTCATTCTGCCCCTTGCTTACTCGTTATGCCTCTTGCTTGCTCATCCTGACCGTTGGTTGCTCGTTCTGCCGCTTGCTTGTTAGCTCTGCCCCTTGCTTGCTATTTTTGCCACTTGTCAACCTGTACTTCCCCTCGCTTGCCCCCCCTGCCCCTCGCTTGCTCATTCTGCCCCGTGCTTACTCGTTATGCCTCTTGCTTGCTCATCCTGACCGTCGGTTGCTCGTTCTGCCGCTTGCTTGCTAGCTCTGCCCCTTGCTTGCTAGTTTTGCCACTTGTCAACCCGTACTGCCCCTCGCTTGCTCCCCCTGCCCCTCGCTTGCTCTTTCTGCCCCTTGCTTACTCGTTATGCCTCTTGCTTGCTCATCCTGACCGTTGATTGCTCGTTCTGCCGCTTGCTTGCTAGCTCTGCCCCTTGCTTGCTAGTTTTGCCACTTGTCAACCCGTACTTCACCTCGCTTGCTCCCCCTGCCCCTCGGTTGCTCATTCTGCCCCTTGCTTACTCGTTATGCCTCTTGCTTGCTCATCCTGACCGTCGGTTGCTCGTTCTGCCGCTTGCTTGCTAGCTCTGCCCCTTGCTTGCTAGTTCTGCCACTTGTCAGCCCGTTCTGCCCCTCGCTTGCTCGTTCTGCCCCATGCTTGCTCGAGCCGGCCCTTGCGTGATCCGCCTAAACCCGTTGTTTGTCCCAATCTGCCCCAACCCTGCTTGTTCTGCCTCTTTGTTGCTAGTTCTGCATCAAGGTTGCTCGTTCTGCCCCTTGCTTGCTAGTTATGCCCCTCGCTTGCTCGCTCTGCCCCTCGCTTGCTCATTATGCCCTTTGCTTACTTGTTATGCCTCTTGCTTGCTCGTCCTGACAGTTGATTGCGCGTTATGCCCATTGCCTGCTCGCTCTGCCCCTTGCTTGTGCGTTTTGCCACTTGTCAACCCGTTCTGCCCCTTGCTTGCTCGTTCAGCCCCTTTGCTTGCTCAAGCAGGCCCATGCGTCCTCCGCATAACCCTTGGATTGTCTCATTATGCCTCTTGATTGCTTGTTCTGCCCCTTTGTTGCTAGTTCTGCCTCGTGGTTGCTCGTACTGCCCCTTGATTGCTAGTTCTGCCCCATGCTTGCTCGAGCAGGCCGTTGCTTGCTCAAGCAGGCGAGGGGTTGATCCGCCTAAACCCTGTGGTTGTCACAATCTGCCCCTTGATTGCTCGTTCAGCCCCTTGCTCGCCTGTTATGCCTCTTGCTTGCTCGTTCTGCCCCATCCTTGCTCGAGCAGGCCCTTGCTAAGGCACTTTTTGGCTCGTGCTTGCGCGTTCTGCCCTTGTTTGCTAGTTCTGGCCCCTAAACCCCTTGGTTGCTCGATCTGCCACCTGCTCGTCTCGACCCATGTGAGTTGTGGGGTTGCCACCTTCCCTCCCTCCCTCCCTCCCTCCCGTGTTCCCTCCATCCTCTCCCTCCCTATCGATCCCACAGGCATACGCCAAGCATGCAATGGAGTTACAGCTTCGTCACACCACGGCATGGGCGGTCACCTACTTCCCAAAGAACAGCATTAGGAACGAGGCCCTTCTACTTGCTCTGCGGAGGCACTATGACATGGTGGCAATCGACATAAAGGTGGCGATGGATGACACTGCATACAGTGGGGTGGTGGGGAACGTGTGGACGAAGTTCAGGAATGAATCGTCGACGGACGCGCGTCATTACATCTACCGAGCGCTGCGGATCGATGCACGGTCGTCTGGGAAGTACAAGATGGCTCTAACTCCCAAAGCGAAGAAGTGCATTTGGGGGAAGATTGGGCAGAGTAAGACGCATGATGTATCATGGGATGCGGGAATGGGAAGGGCTGGGGGCACCCCAATTGGGGGGAGGGGGGGGGAGTGTTTCAGGTTTTGAAGACTTGTGAGGGTCTCAGCATTATAGGTAGGTGTGCAGTGGGGTGATTTGCTTACAGTAAAACCTAGTACAGTGGAGCTAAGTAATGCTGACGTGACGGCCGGTGAGGGGGGCTCTATATTCAAACCTAAACGCCACATACCCGCCTTCTGTTTTTTGTTTGCAGAGCCACACATGGGATTTAAAATTTCGGTATGGACTCACATAAAGGGCGACCGTCGGCCCTTCATCAATGAGATTTTCTACAAGGCCTGCGTGGCGGCTTACCCTGAGTGGGAGCGAGGGAAGTGCATGGTGCTCGTCCCATACCACATCGCGTGGGTGATGATGTCCGTAAGTGTCGTCAGTTGCAAATATCCTTTATGTTGAAGGGCTTACAGTAAGCATTATTTGTGTTGTGGTTGCTCTGTTTTTCCAGGTGGACTTTGGCCTCCAGAACATGCGGGACAACACAGTGCACCTGAGTGGCAGCCCATTGGAGATGGAGAGGTGCATGGAAACGGCCACTGAGCTGGTGTGGGAGGTGGTGCAGATGTGGTTGCGGCTGGCTAGGGGGCAGTGGTACGACCCCCGGGTTAGGGCGTACCGTTGGGGGGATAAGGGGCTGTACATTAACGAGAGCGGGCTTGAAGAGTTTAGGCCGGAGTGCTTTGCTGGAACCCGTGCTGCCGATAGCGGGGATGCAAGCCCGTGGATTATTCGCCGCTAGTTTAGGGTGAAACGGACCTTTTTAATATCGTTTGTCATAGCAACGTTTAATAACGCTTAGCGTCCTGATTGTGATAGTTTTTTTTATTGTATCGATATGTGTTACCCATCAAACAGTAGGTGTAGTTAATGTACCGTATGTTAATTATAAACCCGTTTTTTGGTCGCGGCGCATGCCCAGTACTTGTGGCCCCGCGCCGCTCTCTTTCGAACCCCACACGTGTGTATAAGCTCGGTGATTGGTTCCACATGTCTTTTGCATCCCTCCCCAAAGGGTCCCGAAAATGTCCAAAATGGTCCTCTGGAACACTTTCGGGATGGCGGGGATGAGTCTTGCGGAACAAATACAGGAGCCTTCCAACAGTACCGGAGTTGTTCCCGAAAGAGACTTTCGGGATGGGTGCAAAAACTATCCCGAAACTCTCTTTCGGGACAGTTTTGGGACATTTGTGGGAGCCAGGATTTTGGAGATGAAGCATGAAAGTTGCAGGAAAATTAGCTGGAGCGAGCTGCACACATTGAAAGAGGCATCAGCAGTGGAGGCTGATGGGCACGCCACATGCACGCCGATGTTGGGAAGCCTGTGAAGTTTGGTTGGGAAGTTCTGTCAGGATTTAGCGAGCTGCTGCAGCCAATCACCCGTTCAGCATTTCTTATTTTCTCAACCTAAAAAACAACTGGAGTTAGTATGTCTCCTACCACTCTCTCTTGTTGCCAGAGCATGAAGATTGACGCAGTAGTGCGGCAAGGTGATGTGGGTGGATGTTGTAATGCTGCCACTTCGCTGATATGAGACAGCATCTGGTCTTTGGGTCACCCAAGTTGGATGGTGGCTGTTGATGCAGGTCCATGTCCTACCAGTATTTTGCTGGTTACGATGAGATGGAATCTACTGTTGTTTTTAGTTTTCACTCACATCCACCCTTTTCCAACTCTGCCGTCCCCTTATACCCTGTGCCTTCCCCTCACTCACTTGTTTCTTCGCTCTTATGACGCATTTGATGGTCTGTTGGGAGGACCCCTGGATGCAGCTAAGTTGGCGCTCTTCATTGCAAGGCTTATGCAGGCTGGCTCCATCTCACTGATGGCGCAGGATGCCTTTCCACAGTCTGTTGTGGTGGTTGGGCCTCTTGCTGCACGATGTCGAGTGAAGCGCATTTGCTTCTAGCATCAATGACTGCTGTAAAGCTGGTCAGTAAAATAGTGGATTTCCTTATTGTCAAGCAGGTATATAGCCCCCACTCCCCCTTCAGCTTCCTGTCGAGCATATTTTTTTTGTCATCTGCCACAGACACAAGTTTCAATTTCAAGTGTTTTGTAGGCTGTAACAGCCTGCTTTGATGTGACACTCGCGATCTCGAATCTCCATCCCCCCCTCTGGGTAATTTTCAGGTCTTGCGAAGCTGCGAAGCTTTCGATGGTGGTGACCCCAAATGTCGCCATCCCCAAATTTCTGTCACATCTCGAAACTCACGATCGCGAATTTCGCCGTAAGTTTTGTGTCGGGATTCGCGATGTTTTCTCTCGAACCGCGCAAATGAAATTTCACGACATTCGACATTGAACCTCACAACTGCACTTCCAGCATTTTCGACAGCACCAGTCGCTGTCGAAACTTTTCTCCCCACGATTTGCACACAATGCCAGGCAGGTTATCCCTTTCAATTGCTTTCCAGAATCTTAGGCGGCATCTGACCGCCTCTCTTACTATCGTCGGTTGATTTGGTTACTTCCCCCCCCCTCTCTTACTAGCGTTGCTGGTATGCCCTTCAGTCCCCTCTCATCATCTTCAGCAGCACCAGTCACTTTCTCAGTTCTAGGAGAATCAAAACACCGCTCTGGTCATTTGTAGTGGAAATAGTAACCATAATTCGTTTTCTCATTACTGCAGACGTTGACAGAAATTACATTCACTCTTTTGTCTCGCTGCAAAGGAAAACAGTGAAAGGCTAGCAATCCCCGCTAAGGGTTCTTTGCTCTCCTGCGCCTACCCACCTATCCTTTAAAAACCCGTGTTTCCAACCCCGTCGTTGAACGACTATTCGACGCCTCAAAACATTTCCAGCAACTCCCGTCCGACTCCTCCGCGTTTACTTGCACCTCAGGCCACCAACAGGGTGACTGGATTCGCCACCAACAACTGCCATTTCTTGAATTCCAGAGACACAGCGTCCCTCAGGAAGGCTTTAACAGGACATTCATCTCAGCGTTAACCTCTCCAATGCGTCCCGTACAGTGGACTTGCGAAAGAGGGATCGGGGGGCATGCAGACGCGAAGGCGGGAGGATCCGTCGAGGGTGCAGGTTCGCAGTGTGCATGGCCTCCTCCTCTTCCTCCTCTTGCACGTATCAGGACACGCCTGCAGCAAGCCGAAGACTCGCAAGCCCCGAGCAGCGCATCATCCGACCTTGAAGATTCAAGCAGCGCATCATCCGACCTTGAAGATTCAAGCAGCGCCCCAGCAGGCTCTAAAGAGCCCCACCTCGTGTCTCCTATCAGCAGGCTCTTCCCAGAGTGCTCCAATCTCCACACGTCTCACAGGAGTGCAGAAGAGTCAGAAGTTTCAAGCAGCGCTCCAGCCGTCTCTGAAGATTCACGTGGCCCCAGCAGTGCCCCATCAGACCCAGACGAGCGAGAAGACCTCCAGCCCGTGTCTCCAATCAGCCGCCTCTTCTTGGACCCAGCTCTGAGCACGGTCATCCTGATGGCCATGGAGTTTGAGGGGAGGAGCATGGGAGTGACGGAGATCACTGGCTTGGTTCGAACCCTGCTGTCCTCCCAGCCCCGCTTCACCAGCCGCATCGTGAGTGCTCATGGCTGAGTCGTGTCGAGTCTCTCTTGGTGCGTTGCTTGCTGCCTCTCTTCCTGGACCCTGCTCTGAGCACGGTCATCCTGATGGCCATGGAGTTTGTGAAAGAAGGAGTGTTTTGAGACGTCTCAAAACACCCTGCTCTGAGCACGGTCACTCTGATGGCCATGGAGTTTGAGGAGGGCAGCAGCATGGGAGGCGTCATGCCATGCTTTGATTGCTGTGCTTCTCTCTCTTCCTCCACCCTGCTCTGAGCACGGTCACTCTGATGGCCATGGAGTTTGAGGAGGGCAGCCGCATGGGAGGCGTCATGCCATGCTTTGATTGCTGTGCTTCTCTCTCTTCCTCCACCCTGCTCTGAGCACGGTCACTCTGATGGCCATGGAGTTTGAGGAGGGCAGCCGCATGGGAGGCGTCATGCCATGCTTTGATTGCTGTGCTTCTCTCTCTTCCTCCACCCTGCTCTGAGCACGGTCACTCTGATGGCCATGGAGTTTGAGGAGGGCAGCAGCATGGGAGGCGTCATGCCATGCTTTGATTGCTGTGCACGGTCACTCGAATTTTGAGACGTCTCAAAACACCCTGCTCTGAGCACGGTCACTCTGATGGCCATGGAGTTTGAGGAGGGCAGCAGCAGCACGATGATGGGTGTGCAGGAGCTGAGCTGACTGCCCTGGCGCGCACCCTGCTGTCTTCCCAGCCCCGCTTCACCAGCCGCATCGCGAGTCCTTGAAGACTTCGGGTCTCTCTGTCCCATCTTTCGTTCCGCTAACATCTACCCTCTGTGTTCTTTCCTTTGCCGCCATCTACCCTCCATCTGCATATACTCACCACCAGGAGCACTGGGGTGTTTTTGAGAATTCTCAAAAAACATACACCTGGTCGCTATCTACCCTCCATCTGCATATACTCACCACCAGGAGCACTGGGGCTGGTGCCGTATGCTCGTGTGGATTCCTACCATGGGCCTAACTTGCCTTATCCGTTCGCCTTCTCCATTCGGCCTCTTCCCCATGTGCATATTTCAGGAGCACCGGGGCTGCTGGAATGTACTCACGTGGGTGTCTATACACGTGCACTGGCCTTCCCACGTGGTGCAGGGCAGGAGCCTGCTTGCCTATCTAACTTGTCTTCTCTCCCTTGTCGACATCTACCCTTCACCTGCATGTTCCCACCACCAGCAGCACCGGGGCTGTTGCATGTACCCACGCGTGGGCTGTTGCATGGTGCCCACGCGGGTGCCCACCCACCGTTGTCGCATAAGACTACCTCGCCTCATCCTATCTTTCCTCTTCCTGAAGTGAGGGTGTTTTTGAGA
The DNA here is from genome assembly GCA_948144175.1 of Closterium sp. NIES-65. NCBI lineage: Eukaryota > Viridiplantae > Streptophyta > Zygnematophyceae > Desmidiales > Closteriaceae > Closterium > Closterium sp. NIES-65. The sequence continues at coordinate 113,629 of CANXME010002476.1, read as the reverse complement.
CGTCTCAAAAACACCCTCACTTCACGGGGCTGTTGCATGGTGCCCACGCGGGTGCCCACCCACCGTTGTCGCATAAGACTACCTCGCCTCATCCTATCTTTCCTCTTCCTGAAGTGAGGGTGTTTTTGAGACGTCTCAAAAACACCCTCACTTCACGGGGCTGTTGCATGTACCCACGCGGGTGCTCACCCACCATTGTCGCATAAGACTACCTCGCCTCGCCTCATCCTATCTTTCCCCTTCCTGTGGCGTCATATCAGGGGCACCTGGGCTGTTGCATGTACCCACATGGGTGAACACGCACCACTGTCCCATGGGCCTATCTTGCCTCATCCTATCTTTTCCTCTTCCTGTTTTTCCATCCGTCCTCTACCTGTGTCATATCAGGAGCATTGGGGTTGGTGGCGAGAACCCATGTGGGTGCCCACCCACGTGGACTGGCCCTCCCACGTGGTGCAGGAGCCTTCCCTCTGCTCCTCCTGCAGCAGCACAGACGAATCTCAGACGTCCATCTTGCATGATCGGCGCTCACCAGAGGATCCTCGTTATAGTGTGCCTCACTGCAGTGTGGAGAGCCATGTGGTGCGGCTGCAGACCCTTCCGCTGTTCGATTTCAGCCGGCCGTTGTGGCAAGTGCACCTGCTGCCCACCTGCGAGCACATCCCTCGCTCCACTGCTGTCTTCCGGTGAGTTTGGAGTCAACTCAAAGGTCAACCTGAATTCAACCAGCCGTTGTGGCAAGTGCACCTGCTGCCGACGTGTGCCCACACTCCACGCCCCACTGCTGTCTTCCGGTAAGAGAACCCTCCCTACTGTCTCACACATATACAGTCACACACAGTGCACCTTCTGCCCATCTGCACCCACCTCCCTCGCTCCACCCCTGTCGTCTGATAAGTGTGTGCCTTGAACAGTCACAACCCCCTACAGTCACACCCCGCTATAGTCACACCGGACTACAGTCACACCCCTCTACAGTGCACATACTGCCCGTGCATGGATTCTACAGCGCTTGTACCCATTCCTTTCCAATTATCTCTCTCTCATCCCTTCTCCCCTCTCCCCTCCCTTGCCTCCCTTCCAGCATGCACCACGTCAGTGGCGAAGGCACCTCGCTCATGTGCCTCCTCTCACTCTCTCCCTTCACTTCCCTTGCCCTCTTTCCCTCTTGCCCTCTTGCCCTCTTGCCCTCGTGCTTCCTTGCCCTCCGTGCCCTATCACCTCTGCCTCTCTCTCTTCCCTTCCAGCATTCACCACGTCATTGGCGATGGCACCTCGCTGATGTGCCTCCTCTCCAGCCAATCTAGACCGTCCAAGTCAGAAACCCGTGGTGATAGCGCCATTGGTGATGGTATCTCCTACGGTTCTAAGGAAGCTGACAACAGCACGGTGATTGGGGGGGCAGAAGGCAATAACGAGTCAGCTTCTGAAGGGGATGAAGTGGAAAGTTTGACGGGAAGCGTGGTAGGGAGTGATTTGGCGGAAAGCAGTGGTGAGACCGAGGGAGGTCATGCGGGTGCTGCTGCTGCTGCTGCTAGTGCTGCTTCTGGTGCTGGTATGGTTCGCAACTACTCTGATACCAGTGACAGAAGCAACGGAAGCAATGGCAGCAATGGGAGTATCCGTTCTTGTGGGGTGGAGATGATAAGGAACGGATCTGACTCTAGCAGCAGCAGCACCAGCAGTGACACCAGTGGCACCAGCAGCACCAGCAGCATTAGCAGCACCAGCAAAATCGGCAGCAACAGCAGCAACGGCAGCAACGGCAGCAACGGCAGCATCATCGAGGCGATAGGAGTGGAGATGATAAGGAACGGGTTTGACTCTAGCAGCAGCAGCAGCGGAAACTGCCGCACCAGCGGCATCAGCGGCACCAACAACAGCCACAGAATCATGATTCAAGATTCAAGAGGACAGTCGGAGTGTATAGCAGCAGCAGAAGCAGCAGCAGAAGCAGCAGCAGAAGCAGCAGCAGAAGCAGCAGCAGAAGCAGCAGCTGAAGCAGCCTCTGACTCGCCTCCAGTGAGACTACAAGTGGACTCTTTGACGGCGCTAGTGGGGTGCAATCTGGAGAGGGCAGCTGAGTGTGTGTCTGCACCAGCACAGGGAACTGACGTTACTCAGCCTCCTGTGCCGATACCAGTTGCAACTGCCACTGCACCTGCCACTGCCACTGCCACTAACACCGAGACTGCTGACACTGCACCTGCAACGGTAACTGCAGCTAAGGTTGTTGCTGCTGCTGCTGCTGCTGCTGCTGCTGCTGCAACCTCAGCTGTAGCTGCATGGACCAGCACCATCTCGTACCGCTGCAGCTACATGGTCCATTTGGCGACAATGGCATGGCGATGCACCATTGCCACCGTTGCTCACCTGATTGAATTCCTCTTAACCATCCTCTTCCTCTCAGACCATCCCTGCACGCCTGTTCGCTCTGCCATGCCGTTTTCAAGACTGCGAAAGCAGGACCAGCGGACGCTTCCGAGAAGCTTTGCGGTGACTGAGGGGATTGAGATGGAGAGGGTGGCTAGGGTTCGAAAGGCACTTGGAGCGGTGAGTGGGAGGGGGGGAGGGGGGAAGGTGGGTGGGGGTGAGGCTCATTGAGGGTTGAAATCTGAATCTCCCCTCTGCTCTCTCCATATCCCCATTCTATCCAGTGTTCATCTCTCCCTCCATTCTCGTCCTCCCTCTTTGCCCCATTCTCTTACCCTTGGCATTTACCCTCACTTTTCATCTCGCCACTCCCACAATCTCCTCCCGTTGCGTTCCTCTTCCCATGCTCTCTGCATTCCCCCAACCCCATCCTTACCCTGCCCCTATTCCCCTCACACACAGACTGTGAACGACCTTATGGCAATCATTGCTGCAGGCATAGAGAGCTGCGTGCAAGTCAGGTGTCCCGGCTCTCATGGGTCAACCCAGCAGTACCCAGCGGCACCCAGCAGCACCCAGCAGCACCCAGCAGTACCTCATTTTTGTTCTCTCTCCCTTCTCCCTCCCTACGACTCACACACAGACTGTGAACGACCTTATGATGGCAGTCATTGCTGCGGGCATAGAGAGCTACGTGCAAGCAGGAAGGCACAACCCTGAGTCAAATGAGCAGCGCCAAAAGTCAAATGGATGGAGCAGCAGGGGCGGTGCTATTCGGTTCAGAGCGGTGACAATGGCTGATCTAAGGAGCAGGACACCAAAGGGACCACCTGTTGTAAGTGGAACCTTGTTTCTTTCCATCTCTTTCCACCACTCTCAACTCCCCATTACTCTAATCTCCTCTTTCCCATATGCCCAGTATTGACCAGTTTCGCCCTGCTCAGGCCCTGCTAACTGCGAGCAAATGCCCCTCTTGCCTTGCCTCGTTCCCATGTGCTCCTGTTTCAGTGGGGAAATAAGCTTGGGATAAACGTCATCTCCCTCCCCATCTCACCTCATCCTCCCAGTCTTCCTCTTCCTCCTCCTCCGCTTCCCACTGCCACCCCCGGGAACCCGTCGCATGCCACATCAGCCTCAGTGCCACGTGGAAGCACCTCCTCCACTGCAGCACTGCCTAGTGTAACAAACAGCCACGTTATTGAGATGCCGGCAGCGACGAAACACACAGGTGGGGCAAAGGAGATGAGGCGGGTGCAGCGAATGAGGGCGGAGTGCAGGCAGAAGAAGGTGTCGTGGGAAGCTCACCTCACCAACCTCTATGCCCGCCTCGCACTCGCGCTGCTGGGCCGCAAGGTAGGGCGAGTGGGGGTTAAGGGTATGGGGATGAATGCAATGCGGTGCATGGGCATGAGCAGAAGAAGCTGTCCTTGGAGGCCCACCTCACCAACCTCTATGCCCGCCTAGCCCTCGCGCTGCTGGGCCGCAAGGTAGGGAAACTGGAGGGGATGGACTGGGTATTGGAATGGAGTCATGATGGGGCACGGGGATGAGAAGAATGCAGCGAGTGAGGGCGGATTGTAATAGAAGAAGGTTTCCTGGGAGGCCCACCTAACCAACCTCTATGCCCGCCTGGCTCTCGCACTTCTAGGACGCAAGGTAATGGGTTGGAGGGTATGGGTGTGGGACTGGAGACATAGTGGGGCAGGGGTATGAGGGAAGTGCAGCGAGTGCGGGCGGAGTGTGGGCAGAAGAAGGTGTCCTGGGAGGCCCACCTCTATGCCCGCCTGGCCCTCGCCGTGCTGGGCCGCAAGGTAGGGAGAGTGGGGAATACAAGCTGGGTGATGCATGGTAGGGCGATCGGCAATGGGATTGGAAGGTGTCCTTGGAGGCCCATCTCACCAACCTCTATGCCTGCCTGGCACTCGCCGTGCTGGGTCGCAAGGCAAGGCTAGTGGGTGGTGGGCGCAGGGTTGGGAGAGTACCATCCTCTGACATGACAAGAGGTGTGCGCGGATCATGGCCTGTCTCAGGGCCTGCTCCCTGTTCACAGACATCCTCTGACATCCCCTGACATCCTCTGACATCCTCTGACACACCTGCATCTTCCTCAGCTAGCTCTGTTTGCCATGACCTGTTCTCTTTTGTTTTTCTTTCTTTTTTTCCTTTTAACCCATGTTTCCAACATACGCTCTTTTTGTGCTTCACAACAGGTGATGGCATGGCTGTTTGCGAGGGTGTCCCAACAGACCTCAATCACAGTCTCCAACATTGCAGGGCCGAAAGGAAAGCTGACTCTCTCAGGGCATGTTGTTTCGGCACTTACTATCACTACAGTGGGCCAACACCAGGTGCGCACGCACACGCATTGATATGGTAAACGTTAAAAGTCATGTGCATTCGATTACCGTAGAATGTTGGCCTAATTCTTTGCCTCCCCACCTGCAGGCCATGACGTGTCATATTGAGTCATACGCCGGTTATCTGAAGATTGTTGTTAGTGCACTGGGTAACTATGTCCCTGACGCTCCAAACATGTGCTTCCATTTCATGAAGGCTTTTAGACGATTGGAGAGGGAGACCTTATGTTGTACAGGTCATTAACAAGTGTTTATTAGCCTACCGTATTTTGGATGTGAAAAGGGCATTGATGTTAGCAACGTGATGCTTTTGAAGTAATAAGCTACAATAGGTGCATGTGAAACATAGTAGAACAGAACAGAGTCAAGCATAATGACTAAGATAAAGAACGGAATGCATGTTAAGCATAATGATTAACATAAGGCTCTTGTTCATGTTCAATGCCATTGACAAGCTGTTTAGTACAACAAATACGATACCAATGGGGGCCTTTCAGAACTGTTCCATCCACCCTGCCTATTTCCTAACGTATCACTGAAAAATTGTCCGGAAGATACAGTACCGTACCATTGCTCTGTACATCCTCTACTCATTCAAGGGCCAGCACAGCACTATCCTTCCTCCAACTTCACATCCACACAACCTCTCCCTTTCCTCCCCTTTTCCTTCGTCCCAACGTGCTCCGCTCGTCCCATCCTCCCCTCACAACATGCACGTAACTCGCACAAACACCCACCTCCACCCCTTCCTCTGCCACACCACTCCCATACACATCCACATGCCGCAGAGCCCTCGCCTCTCGGAGCGACTCCGGTAAACGCTTGAGTGCCACGCACTACCTCAACTGAAGCACTTCTAAGCGAGGCAGAAGTCCGAGTGTGTGAGAGAGGGAGTGCAACTGCTTGCAGAGGCTAAAGCAGGCCACTTGGAGGGCAGACTGGGAGGAGAAGGAGCTAGGAAGGTGCGTGAATGATCTGCATTCGGCAATTTTGAGGCGGGTTAGGCGGGGCATGAAGCCAAAGTTCTCAGAAAGGTGGGAGAATCCCGGGCAGTTGAAGATGCTGAGGAGGGTCAGGGCGGAAAGGCCGGAGAAAGAGTCGGGCAAATGGTGGAAATTTTTGCACGAGTCGACAGAGAGACGCTGCAGGGAGCATAGAGAGCCTTATCGGGCAGTGTGGTGAGATCACCGCAGCTGGTGATGCGAGAGCAGGCGAGGGAGGAGGCAGAAGGAGGGAGGCAGGCGGAAACGGTCAGAACATTGATCCTTGAGTCGACTCAAACATCAACCCGTCAGAACATTGATCCTTGAGTCGACTCAAACATCAACCCTTCAGAACACTGATCCTTGAGTCGACTCAAACATCAACCCGTCAGAATATTGATCCTTGAGTCGACTCAAAAATCGACCCGTCGGAACATTGATCCTTGAGTTGACTCAAAAATCAACCCGTCATAACATTGATCCTTGAGTCGACTCAAAGATCAACCCGTCAGAGCATTGATCCTTGAGTCGACTCAAAAATCAACCCGTCAGAACATTGATCCTTGAGTCGACTCAAAAATCAACCCGTCAGAACATTGATCCTTGAGTCGACTCAAAAATCAACCCGTCAGAACATTGATCCTTGAGTCGACTCAAAATCAGCCCGTCATAACATTGATCCTTGAGTCGACTCAAAAATCAGCCCGTCAGAACATTGATCCTTGAGTCGACTCAAAAATCAACCCGTCAGAACATTGATCCTTGAGTCGACAAAAAAATCAACCCGTCAGAACATTGATCCTTGAGTCGACTAAAAAATCAACCCGTCATAACATTGATCCAAAGACACCTCCTCGAGAAAAGATAAGCCGGCTAGAGTGTCAGGAAGGTAATCCCCCGACGCGCCACTGATACTCAGCTTTTGTAGTGCTCCTAGGGAGCCAAGCCCTGGAGGCAAAAATTCCATTCTGTAACACCATGATATCATTAGCTCTTGTAAGTGCGACAGCCTAGAGATTTCCGTGGGCAGGTGCTTTAAAGTCTTGCTGCCGAGGTACAACCGCCGCAGAGAGCCCAGGTCACAGAGTGACTGCGGAAGCCTTGGACTTATAGAGCAGTACTTCAGCTCCAGCCACTCCAAGGCTGACAGCTGGCCCAGGTCTTCTGGAAAGGACACGTGGCTGGGGAAGGTGATGTCATACTCGATGCGTAGTGTGCGGAGAGCGCGCAGGCGGGCAAAGGCAAGCGGAGGGGACAACGGCAGGTACATGTTGTGAAGGTGGAGGTTTGTGAGGGAGGTGAGAAGCGGGAGACACGGCGGCAGATTCCGGTGAAAGGCGTCCGCGTCACTGGCGCCGCTGTAGTGCATTTTGAGGGAGTGCAGGCATGAAGCGAGGCGGGAGAGGGAGTGTGGGAGGCAGAGCGAGGTGCCGCGGAGGGAGAGAGAGCGCAGGTTGTGCAGGGAACCCAGGTTGGAAGGGAGTCTGGCGGAGGCGAAGAGCCAGTCGATTGAGAGGTGTGTGAGGGAGAGCAGCGAGCAGAGACGAGAGGAGAGCGTACGACTGCCTTGCCTGCCGTACCCTAGCATATCTTCAAGAGTCCTGCCCAGGCCGATACTGAGATTCTTCAGAGACGGGCCGAGCTCTGCGTGGTAAGTGGTATCACCTGCCCCACCTCCTGCTGCTGCGAAAGTGGCTGCTGCGGCAGCAGCTGTGTCCGTTGCGGCGGCTGTGTCCGCTGCGGCGGCGACCTCCCTCAAGTTCTCCATATCCGTCACGTCGGGCGGCTCGAACCACCCGACATTGCGCAATTTCACGTGCACCAGGGACGGAAGCGCGAAGAGAACCTCGTGAAAGCGCTCCTCCCGGTCGACGCTTGACACGTGCAGCCGCTCTAGAGCTACCAGCCCGCTTAGCGGCTCGAGGGACACGTTGAAACCGAGATGATCGAGCGTTAGATGGCGCAATGCCGTCGCAAAGGGCAGGTTGGCCGGGAGCGACTGGAGCTCCCGGCAGGCGCTGATCGTGAGATGCGTGAGCGAGTGCACGGACGCGAGCTGGCAACTGCGCATGTCAGTGCACGAAGCCAGATTGACTTGCTCGAGTTTCGCCCAGTTTTCGCATGCCTCTGGTAACCCGCCTCGGAAATTCCGCAGGTCCAGTCGCCGCATCTGCTGCAGCGCGCCGATGCGAGGCGGGAGGCGATCCACCTGCCACGCGCCGTCGATGTGGAGAGAGGTGAGCGACGAGAGATCGCCGAGCGAATCCGGCAGGCGCCGCATTTCTTTGCAACCCGTAAACGAAAGGTGCTCCAGCCTCGTTAGTTGGCCAATTTTTCCAGGCAGCTGCTGCAGCAACGCGCAGGTGAGATAAAGTTCCTGCAGGGCAGACAGCTGGCAGATCTCGTCGGGCAGCGAGCGCAGAACCTTGGAGCACAGGTGGAACACGCGCAGCGACGACAGCGACGCGATGGAGGCAGGGAGCTTCGTCGTGTGGCCAAGGCATTCGTGCAGGGAGAGCTCCTCCAGGCGCAACGACGCGACGCAGAAGAAATTCTCGACAGATTCTGTGCCGATTCGAAAGTGGGGCGTTCCGGTGAAGCGGGGGGAGCCGATGCTCAGGCGGGCGAGCCGAGGCCGCGCGGAAAGCAAGCTAGACATAAACTCGTCGTCGTAAATATCGACGGCGTATGCTTCCAGAGAAAGCGCCGTAACGCTCGGTGCGAGCGCCAGCGTGCGGAAAAGCGCAGGCGCGGAGATCGTGGGGGCGGAAAGCGCCATCGCGAGCTTCTCGGTACCGCGGAGTTCGGGGGAGTCTGACTTAAAAGCGCCAGGGACGCGGAGGGTCGTCATCAGAAACAACCATCGCTTACAAACCACCGCGAGGTTGCTAAAATTGGGGATATCTGTGAAGTTCGTCTCGCCAGTCTGGCCGTTATCCGTGCCGCCAAGTTCTGATGTCGATTCTGCAGCGGCGGTGGCGGGGGCGGTGGCGGCAGTGGCGGCAAGTGAGATATTTTTGGAAAGAAGGTCGTCAGGCAAATGGTTGATCGACATGGCTCGAGCCCTGTGGGCCATTGACAGGGAAAGCTACCCACCCCGCGTTCCCGCTTCACGAGTTATAGACATTCTTAATGGATGCGAATGCACCATTCTAGTTAGCGTTCAATGAAGGCGCCGTGGAGAGTGGAGGCTTTGTGACGATTTGCTGAATGTCAGGTCGCAAGGTGAGACGAGAGAGCGGAAAGATAAGAAATTCGCTAGAAATGTTAGAATACCTCGATATTTAGTACAATCGCTGAACAAACGAGGCTTACATTCATAACCAGCCCATATAGTATTGTTATTTTAGCAGCCTTGCTGTTTATGACAGTGGCATGAGAGTGATTAAATGGGTTACTATATCCCCTAGTAAAGTTCTTTCTTTAGAAAATGACCCCATTGTTCAATGAAAATTGATTCATTACTTTAGGATGGATTATCCAGGAAATATGCTCGAGGTAATATAGGGTATGCTCGACACCAACCATTTTGGAAAAGCACTGGGTTGGCAGCCACGTGGCTTCCATTTATCGGCCCGCCGCCGCGCCATCGACCAGGAAAATGCTTGCACTTGCTGCTGACTGACAGCCACTGATAGGCGGACGACAATTTTAAGGGAGCCTCGATTGTGGTTGGTCGGATCACTCATGTGGTGGTGGTGCGTTGCGGTCTTTCGTTCGTTACTATCACATTCCGCCGAAGCATTACCCCCTCAACCCCCCCTAGAGAATTGCTTTTCTTCCTGACGAAACCAAGCTGACGTGTGGGGGCAGTTGTCGCCAGAGTAAAGCCAGCAAACAACGGTTTAATCTGCCTCTTATTATCTCGGCGTCGCGCTTTTGCATGACACCCGAGATGCAATTGCGAAGGCTTGGGGAAAAGAGACAGTGCGGCTCGTTTTCATAGGTGGATCACGGAGGCGAGCGCTGGGTCACGCACGGCCCGTTTTTCCTCCTGTGATTGGTCGAATCAGGAAAAGTAAGGCGTGGATTTGCGAATTCGTGGGTTTAGGTGGAATTCACTTCTGAGGGTCGTTTGTCAGATTCGTGAAAAGCTTCCAGAGGAGCTAAGAGGATCTCCACGTCATTCAAGTATTAGAATTTTCCGGATTCAGAGGAGAATTGTACGCGAATGAGAGGATGATTACCTGAGCTAGATTTGCCGGTTCAGACACGCGTATTTTAGCTACTTCTTTTCTGGAAATGTGAGCCGAGAAGTATTTCGCAAAAAGCCTGTCAAGGTTCGTAGAGGGTTTTTAGGCGACTCGGCATCTTTAATATATTAGATTCCTTGTACCCCTGCGTTCCGCTTCTGCTTTCCTCATAGAATGCTTTCGTTTCTTCGCCGTTGGCGTTCTCGCTTCCTCCTACAGCGCCCTGATTCCATCGCTATTGTCACACCCGTTACCCGAATCCCACCATCAGATGGATTTCCTGAGAGCAGGAACGCACATGATGATGTCATCGTTCCTCTACACCATCTCCTCCGGCCCCACTTTCTCCTCAACCTGTAAGTTTCTCCGCTTCTAATTGTTTGTTTTCCCCTTCTATACAAATCCTCAATAAACGTCTACACAATCTCTTTTAGTCCCACTTTCTCGTCGAGCAGTGAGATCCTTCTGGATTAAATTATATGTGTCTAATGCTTTGGAAAGTTAGTAACGTCAACTGAGAAAACACGACCCCTACTCCCAAACTACTCGCGCTCCACTTTCTCCTTTTTCACTGATCCTAAGCTCCCTCTCTCCCTCCGTCACTCCCTCCCTGACTCCAGTTTGGCCGTCCTTCTGTGGTCCCCACGACCCCTACTCGCAGCACTGCCTCTCCACACACCTCCTCTCCTCCTCCGCCCCTCCTCTCTCCTCCACCCCACCCAGCCTCCTCCTCCTCCCCTCCTCCCGCCACAACACTCTCTCCCAATTCTCCCCCGCTTCCCTCCCTAACATCACTCCCTCCATAGTCACATGGAACCAAATAGAGCGCCTAGCGACAGAGGAAACCAGCCCAGGGTACCTACCTCCGTTTCTGCTCTACCTCCCAGTCTCCCCGTGCCTGCAGCACGCGTCCTTCCTGCTCTTCTCAGCCTTCTTCATCATCTGCACCCTCTCTCACCTCCTAATCCTCCCCAAACCCCAACACGCACATTCCAGCCCCGCTTCCCCCTCCTCCTCTTCCGGTCCTTCCTCTTCCCCTTCTGTTCCCGGCCCTTCCTCTTCCTCCTCCGCCTCCCGTCCCTCTGCCCCGTCTGCTCCTGCCTCTCGCTCCTCCCGCCCCCCCGGGTCTGACGTTCAGGGTGCTCCTGACACAGCAGATACCGCAGGGGCAGAGACACACTGGAAAGCAGGACCAGGGTACTGGCTCTATCTCTTCCTCTCCCTCCTCCTCTCAGTCTCCTGGGCGCTTCTCATCCTATCTGCCCTTCTCTTCATGCTTGTGAATCCGGCTGACAGCAAGCAGCACGGGGCGTATCCCCATGTGCTGGCGTATGCAGCTGGGCAGGTGGTAACCTGGTTACTGGCGCTGCGGGTGTTACTGCTGTATGGCAAACGGAAGGATCAGAGGCTTGTGGGTTCGGCTAGGGTTTGGCTGTTTGCGAATGCGGGTGCTGTGCTGTTACTCTCTGCTGGTGTGGTGTTACGATTTGGTTCCCCTGGAGGGTTGAAGGCAGAATCAGGAGGGGCAGTAGGAGAAGGGGTTCTTGCTGGAAATAGCCGAGGGAATTTTGGGGTGTGGAGCGATTTTCTGACGCTGGTTACCCTTCCAGTGGCTCTCCTTTTCGGGGCGTTTGCAGTGAATGGACGGCCAGGATGGGCTCTTCCTCGTGCAGAATCTCAGCCATCGGATGTCGAAACTATAGAGGATGGGCTACGAACTCCATTGCTGATTGGTGGAGGGGCAATAAGAGAAAGCCACGTGGCAGGGAAGGAGAAGAAGCAGCATCGGAAATCGAATCTCTCAAGACCGACAGGGAAGGAGTCAGGGGCAGAAGCAGGGCAGGGGGATAAGCGCCGTCAGTCACAGTTAGAACAGTTACAGGATGAAGAGGAGGAGGAGGAGCAGGAGCAGAAGAAGCAGCAGGAGGAGCCTCCTATGACTCTCTACGCCTCTGCTGATTGGCTCTCAGCTCTCACGTTCGGATGGGTCTCGCCGTTCCTGGAGGCGGGTGCGGAGAAGACTGTGGCTGTGGAGGACGTGCCGAGCCTACAGGCCTGCGACCGCGCCGAAGCTAACTTCCGAGCCTTTGACGCCAGCTGGGCAAGGCAGGTTGCTGAGGCTGAAGCTGCCGAAGCTGCAGCAGCAAGGGGCGGGGGAGTAGGTCTTATCCCTTTCTTTAGCGGCCCCTTTTCCCTTTCGCAGGCCTGTTCCTGTGAAAACCTCTGCACCGCACTCTATCGCTGCATCTCCGTCCTCTCATCCTGCCTTCACTCCCTCAAATCCTTCCTCACCTCACTCTACACCTCTCCGTACACCCAGCAAGAAGACAGCAAAGACTCGGCCACTGCAGAAAAAACCAAGGAAGACAAAGAAGAGGAGGGAGAGCAGACACAGCCCAAGGCAACGGTAACCCGGGCTCTCTGGGAGTGCTTCTGGAGGCCGCTGGTGCTGACAGGAGTGCTGGCGCTGGGTAAAACCGGTGTGATGTATGCAGGGCCGCTGCTGCTGGCGAGCTTTGTGCAATTTGCGGCGGGGGAGAGGGCGTTTCCGGGGGAAGGGGTGGTGCTTGTGGTCGCGCTGTTCCTGTCCAAGGCGTCTGAAATTGTTCTGGAACACCAGTTTAACTTCCGATCCGAGGTGAGTGTGGGAGAGCATAGAGGGCACAGAAGGCAGAGAGGGCACAGAAGGCAGAGAGGGCACAGAAGGCAGAGAGGGCACGGAAGGAATCAAACACATGAGCAGGCTCAGTCAGGCACGCTGTGGGTTCCTGTCCAAGGCGTCTGAGATCGTGCTGGAGCACCAGTTCAACTTCCGATCCGAGGTGAGGGAGTAGAAAAGATTCACTGGGAGTACACTTGAATTGAGCATTGAGCAGGCACATTCAGCTCCCAAGGGGAGCGGGTGGTGCTCGTGCTGGCTCTGTTCCTGTCCAAGGCGTCTGAGATCGTGCTGGAGCACCAGTTCAACTTCCGATCCGAGGTGAGGGAGTAGAAAAGATTCACTGGGAGTACACTTGAATTGAGCATTGAGCAGGCACATTCAGCTCCCAAGGGGAGCGGGTGGTGCTCGTGCTGGCTCTGTTCCTGTCCAAGGCGTCTGAGATCGTGCTGGAGCACCAGTTCAACTTGAGGTCCGAGGTGAGACGAGGTAGCACAAAGCTTACTGGGTTGAACATCAACGCAGCACTGGTGGGTGGACTCTACTGCAGGGGGGGGCGACTTCCTCTTGTTGCCAGCATCTTTAAGCCCTAACCCCAAGCACCCCTCACCACACACACCCCAGGTGCTTGGACTGGTGGGCGCGCTCTATCGAAAGGGGCTGCGCTGCAACCGAAGGGATTTTTAAAGTGTCACGGCTCTGCTCGTCACTCCCCCACCCCCACGCCATGCACACACGCTCCAGGTGCTTGGGCTGGCTGGACGTCAAAGCAGCCCTGGTGGACGCTCTCTACCGCAAGGGGCTGCAATAAAGTTTCATGCGTTTTCTTGGTGTTATTTCACATGGCGTGCATGCACACTCCATCCAGGTGCTTGGGCTGGACATCAAATCGGCGTTGGTGGGTGCACTCTACCGCAAGGGGCTGCGGCTGTCCAGCAAGGCGAAGCAGAGACACACCATTGGGGAGATTGTGAACTACATGTCGACAGATGCTCAGGTGCGAACGGGTTGAGAGGGGTGGAGTGGGGTACAGAGGGGTGGAGAGGGGTGAGGAGGGATGGAAGTGGCATTTTTTGGGTGCACTCTACCGCAAGGGGCTGCGCCTGTCCAGCAAGGCGAAGAAGAGACACACCATTGGGGAGATTGTGAACTACATGTCGACAGATGCTCAGGTATGGAGGGGTGCAGAGGGGAGAGGAGGGATGGAGAGGGGTGGAGTGGAGTGAGAGGGATTGAGTGAGTTCGCAAGGCAAAGCGGAGGCACCCAACTGGGGAGATAGTCAATTGCATGTGCATATGACCTCATGCAGGAGTTGCAGAACATTTGTGTGCTGCTGCCACGCCTAATAACCTCTTCAGTCTCACTTCCACTCTTCCTCTCCCTTCACTTTCTTCCCACCCTCTCTCCCACTCTCAGCGCCTAGCGGACCTCATGTGGGAGTTGCACAACATATGGGTGCTGCCACTACAGATCGTATGCGCCCTCATCATCCTTTTCCATGTGAGTGCTGCCAACCTCATCCTCTCAAGAGTGTGTGTCATCTGATAGAATTTGAGTCGACTCACAGCACATCATCTGGGTGCTGTGCTGCCACTACAGATCATATGCACCCTCGTCATCCTCTTCCACGTGAGTGCCTGCACCTACTACTCTCTGTAACCAATGTGAGTCTACGTGAGTTTTATTGCCAATCTTGCGCTTGCATCTAACATCCACTGCTCCATCACCACCACCATGCGAACCAAACACGCCCCTCCTCTCTCTCCCCTCCCTCCCTCTCCACCGCCCTCCCCCCGCACTACAGGTGATGGGAATATCCATGCTTAGTCACGCTCGCCAATCTCACAGTGGCATCCTGCATTCATTGATTCATCACTGCTTCAAACACGCCCCTCCTCTCTCTCCCCTCGCTCCCTCCTCTCTCTCGCCTCCCTCCCTCCTCTCCTCTCCTCTCCCTCCCTGTCCGCTCTCCTTCTTTCCCTCCCTCCCGCCCTCCCTCAATCCCTGTTCACAGGTGGTGGGCATATCCATGCTCTCCGGCCTGGGAGTGATGCTGGCAGTCATGCTCGCCAACCTTCTAGTGGCATCCGGCATCCACCGATTCATAACCGAAATCATGTCAGCCAAGGACGCGCGCATGAAGGCCACCTCGGAAGCCCTCTCCTCCATGAAGATCATCAAGCTCTACGCGTGGCAGCAGCACTTCCAGGACAAAATCCAATCGCTCCGCGACTCCGAAGCCTCCTGGCTGGTCAAATTCATGGCCTACGCAGCAGTAAACATCTTCCTCCTCTGGCTCACCCCTCTCGCGGTCTCGGTCGCGACTTTCGGCACGATGGTGGCTCTCGGTGTGCCGCTTACCCCGGCGTCGGTTTTCACTGCGATTGCGACTTTCAGGATTCTGCAGGAGCCGCTGCGGTCGTTCCCGTCGGTGATCAGCGCGGTCACGCAGGCCATGGTGTCGTTGAAACGGCTTTCGAGGTTTTTGTCTGATGAGGAGTTGCAGTGGGATGCGGTGGAGAGGGTTGGAGAGGGAGGAGGGATGGGTGGAGAGGGAATGCGGGATGGTCTGAATGGTAATGGGTATGGAGGTAATGGGGGTATCAGTCAGCAGCAGCAGGATGGGGAGGGGGAGGAGAGGGGGGTGGAGAAAGGAAATGAGGAGCCAGTGGAGGGGAAAAGGAAGAAGGAAGGTGATGATGACGTGGTGGTGAGGATTGAGAATGGCACGTTCAGCTGGGATGCGGACCCAGAGAAGACCACGTTGACTGGCGTTGACCTGGAGATCAGGCGGGGCATGCGCGTGGCGGTGTGTGGGACGGTGGGCGCGGGCAAGTCGTCTCTTCTGTCCTGCATCCTGGGTGAAGTGCCCAAGCTGCAAGGGAAGGTGAGTTCGTGGATTTAGACCACTGCTTGGAAACTAGCTAGTGGAAACTAGCTAGTGGAAACTGCTTCGTCCACACACACCTCCACGCCCTGGCAAATCCTCCCTGCTGTCCACAAACTAACAAGGTCATGTGTTTGAACAAGGGTTTTGAGACGTCTCAAATCCCTGCTGTCCACAAACTAACAAGGTCATGTGTTTGAACAAGGGTTTTGAGACGTCTCAAATCCCTGCTGTCCACAAACTAACATGGTCATGTTTTTGAAGAAGGGTTTTGAGACGTCTCAAATCCCTGCTGTCCACAAACTAACATGGTCATGTGTTTGAAGAAGGGTTTTGAGACGTCTCAAATCCCTGCTGTCCACAAACTAACAAGGTCATGTGTTTGAACAAGGGTTTTGAGACGTCTCAAATCCCTGCTGTCCACAAACTAACATGGTCATGTGTTTGAAGAAGGGTTTTGAGACGTCTCAAATCCCTGCTGTCCACAAACTAACAAGGTCATGTGTTTGAACAAGGGTTTTGAGACGTCTCAAATCCCTGCTGTCCACAAACTAACAAGGTCATGTGTTTGAACAAGGGTTTTGAGACGTCTCAAATCCCTGCTGTCCACAAACTAACAAGGTCATGTGTTTGAAGAAGGGTTTTGAGACGTCTCAAATCCCTGCTGTCCACAAACTAGCAAGGTCATGTGTTTGAAGAAGGGTTTTGAGACGTCTCAAATCCCTGCTGTCCACAAACTAACAAGGTCATGTTTTTGAAGAAGGGTTTTGAGACGTCTCAAATCCCTGCTGTCCACAAACTAACAAGGTCATCTCTGTATTATGAAAGAGGTGCTGAAAGTGCAGGACAAGGTGACCTTGTTTGTCTCGGGTCCCACGGCCTACGTTCCCCAGTCCGCGTGGATTCAGAACGCCACCATCCGGGACAACATTCACCAGTGAATGCACACTCCTTCCCTACTCCCACTCTCCTCCCCTCTTTCTTCCCACCCTGTCTGGTGTTTATCTCGGGTCCCACGGCCTACGTGCCTCAGTCCGCGTGGATCCTGTCGAGGTGTGATGGCTTGTTCAAATCCCCCCCTTTCCCGTTCCGCCTATCTATCCCTCGCTCGCACATGTCAGGTGTGTGCATCAGGTCCCACGGCCTACGTGCCTCAGTCCGCGTGGATCCAAAACGCCACCATCCGGGACAACATTCTGTTCGGCCAACCCTTGGACCTTGCGCGCTACCACCACACGCTGCACCAGTGCTCGCTCCTCGCTGACCTGCGCCTCTTCCCCCTTCTGGGGGCAGATACGTAGATCGGGGAGAGAGGGGTGGTGAATCTCTCTCCCCCTGTCCCCACCTGCCTCCTCCTTCCTCTGTCCCTCCCTGCCCTTTCTACAGGTGTTTGTCTCGGGTCCCACGGCCTACGTGCCTCAGTCCGCGTGGATCCAAAACGCCACCATCCGGGACAACATTCTGTTCGGCCAGCCCTTGGACCGAGCCCGCTACCACCACACGCTGCACCAGTGCTCGCTCCTCGCTGACCTGCGCCTGTTTCCTTTGGGGGCCGACACGCAGATCGGGGAGAGAGGGGTGAATCTATCCGGGGGGCAGAAGCAGCGGATTCAACTGGCCAGGGCGATGTATGCAGGGGTGGGGATGGGTGCGGAGGTGTATCTGCTGGACGATCCGTTCAGTGCTGTGGACGCGCATACCGGTTCAGAGCTCTTCATGGTGAGTGGGGTTGTCAGTTGGTGTTCTCCCTCCTAGCCGACCTGCGCCTCTCCCCCCTGGGGGCCGACACGCAGATCGGGGAGAGAGGGGGGTGAATCTGTCCGGTGGGCAGAAGCAAAGGATTCAGCTGACCAGGGCGATGTACGCAGGGGTGGGGATGGGTGCGGAGATTTACCTGCTGGACGATCCGTTCAGTGCCGTGGACGCCCACACGGGATCAGAACTGTTTATGGTGAGTGGGAGAGGGGTCATTAGTTGGTGTGTTCCCCCTGTGGGCCGACACACAGATCGGGGAGAGGGGGGTGAATTTGTCCGGTGGGCAGAAGCAAAGGATTCAGCTGGCACGGGCGATGTACGTAGGGGTGGGGATGGGTGCGGAGGTGTATCTGCTGGACGATCCCTTCAGTGCCGTGGACGCCCACACTGGGTCAGAGCTCTTCATGGTGAGTTAGTAGATGAGGTTCTTGTGATGGGTCAATCCGTGTTCCCCCTGGGGGCTGACACACAGACAGGGGAGAGAGGGGTGAATCTGTCCGGCGGGCAGAAGCAAAGGATTCAGCTGGCGCGGGCTATGTATGCAGGGGTGGGGATGGGTGCGGAGGTGTATCTGCTGGACGATCCCTTCAGTGCCGTGGACGCCCACACTGGGTCAGAGCTCTTCATGGTGAGGGGTTTGGGGGTTCTGGGGGGTGCTCGGGGGTTCTGGGTGGTTCTGGAGGGTTCCAGCAGTTGTGGGGTTCAGGCCTCTTTACCTGGTGATTGAGTGGTCAGTTGGAGCATAATCTCCCCTTACTCCCTCCGCTCATCCTTCCCTCCTCTGGCCCTCTTCCCCCCTCATCTATACCATTCTGTTGCAGGAATACGTGCTCAAGGGGCTGGCGGGCAAGACAGTCATCCTGGTGACGCATCAAGTGGAGTTCCTTCCCTCTGCTGCCTGCCGCATTGCCCTCCTCCTTACTCCCTTCGCTCATCTGTTGCTCCTTCTTTCCCATCATCACCCTTTTTTCAGGAGTACGTGCTCAAGGGCCTGGCAGGGAAGACAGTCATTCTGGTGACGCATCAAGTGGAGTTCCTTCCCGCTGCTGACACCTGCCCCCATCTCCCCTTCCCGCCTGCTCCCCCCACCCCCCTTCCCCCCCAAATACTATTCCCTCCAGGAGTATGTGCTCAAGGGCCTGGCAGGGAAGACAGTCATCCTGGTGACGCACCAAGTGGAGTTCCTTCCCGCTGCTGACCTCATTCTGGTGAGATGCTGACATCATTATGATGAGATACTGACCTCATCTCTGACAATTTGCTGACGTGCTGATGCGGTCTTGATGTGGTGCTGCTGTTGCAACTCATTCCGCGTCGAGTTGAGTCGAATTGAGTCGAGTTGGTGCGCAACGGTTCTAGTGCGGAAGCTTTTACAGACGCCTCTTTCTCACACCCTTAACTCAACCGCCTGTCACCCCTTCCCCCATTCACTCTTCTTAGCCACCAGGTGATGAAGGAGGGGCGCATAGTGCAGTCAGGGAACTACGTCCAGCTGCTGGCAGAGGGCACGGACTTCAGTGCCCTGGTGGAGGGGTGGATGGGTAGAGAACACACAGACACACCTCTTTCTCCCCTCTCCCTCCCCCCCCCAAACACCACCAGGTGATGAAGGAGGGGCGCATAGTGCAGTCGGGCCGCTACGACCAGCTGCTAGCAGAGGGCACGGACTTCAGTGCCCTCGTGGAAGCACATACTGATGTGCTTACTGTCCCTCCGTCGCCCTCCCCTTCTGTTCCCACCACCAGGTGATGAAGGAGGGGCGTATTGTGCAGTCAGGGCGCTACGACCAGCTGCTGGCAGAGGGCACGGACTTCAGTGCTCTTGTGGAAGCACACACTGATGCGCTGGAAACCTGTCAATCCCTCCATTCAGTTTTCCCACCCTGCCTCTCACTCCCCTCTCCCCACACGAGTAGGTGATGAAGGAGGGGCGCATAGTGCAGTCAGGGCGCTATGACCAGCTGCTGGCAGAGGGAACGGACTTCAGTGCTCTCGTGGAGGCACACACTGATGCGCTCGAGAGTGTTGGGACTGCCACTGCTGCAGCTGCTACCACTGCTGCCGCTGCTGTTACCGCCGCTGCCAATGCAGCTGCTGCTGCTGCTGCCGCCTCATCTGCTGCTGCGGCTACTCCTGCTGCTCCCGCTACCTCAAAAGATGCCATTGGTGTTCCTGCATCGGCATCCTCATCTGCTCCTCTCCTCCCCAAGCAACCCGTCGATCCAATCCACAGCAACCCGCACCTCTCGCAGCTTCGGAAACAATCCGCACCGAACCTGCGAAAAGGCTCGGAACCGAACCTGCTGCGCAAGGCCTCGCACTCGCAGCTTCGGAAAATGTCCGACCCTATGCTGCTGCACACAGCCTCCCCAGAATCCCACCAGATTCTAGAGAACATGGAAGTGGGGGAATCAGATGGTGCTGCTGCTGGTGCTACTGGTTCTGCTGGTGGTGCCGGTGGTTCTTTAGGGGGGGCTGCAGGGGAGGACGGGGATGGGCAGTTGATCAGTGAGGAGGAACGGGAGTCTGGGCGGGTTTCTTTGGCTGTATACTGGCAGTACATGACGAAAGCGATGGGCGGCTGGCACGTGCCGCTGCTGCTGCTGGTCCAGCTGGCGTGGCAGGCGCTGCAGATCGGATCTGACCTGTGGCTGGCCACGTACAGCTCAGCAGGGGCGGAGAACAGCTCAGCAGAAGCAGGATACACGTCAGCAGGGGCCGGATTCAACAAAAGTATTCTAAGCAACCTCACCTCTCCTCTCTCCTCTCCTCTCGCCTCGAGTCTTTCCTCCTCCTCCTTCACCCCATCCTTCTCCTCCTCACTCTCCTCCTCCTTCTCCTCCCCTCTCTCATTCCTCACCCCCTCAGCCATCACCCCATCAGCCTTCATGAAGCTATACTCGTTATTAGCTCTGGGCAGCGGCCTGTTTGTGCTGCTGCGTACAGCAGTCATATCGTGGGCGGGTGTGATGACCACCCAGGCGTTCTTCCGAAGCATGCTGCAAACTGTATTCCGAGCGCCCATGTCCTTCTTTGACTCTACTCCCATCGGACGAATCTTATCCCGGGTAAGAAGAACACATGAGCAGAGAGTGGGTGCGCTAATAGAGGTGCAGTCATATCGTGGGCGGGTGTGATGACCACCCAGGCGTTCTTCCGAAGCATGCTGCAGACCGTGTTCCGAGCGCCCATGTCCTTCTTTGACTCTACTCCTATCGGGCGAATCCTATCCCGGGTAAGAAAGACCCATGGAACACATCTCTCCAGTGAAAGCAAGGTACTGTCGCACTGGGCAGGGGTGATGACCACCCAGGCGTTCTTCCGAAGCATGCTGCAGAGTGTGTTTCACGCCCCTATGTCCTTCTTTGACTCCACTCCTATCGGGAGAATCTTATCCCGGGTAAGAACAACAAGGAAAGCAGAGAGATGGTGCCATAA
Source organism: Closterium sp. NIES-65 (assembly GCA_948144175.1). Classification (NCBI taxonomy): domain Eukaryota; kingdom Viridiplantae; phylum Streptophyta; class Zygnematophyceae; order Desmidiales; family Closteriaceae; genus Closterium; species Closterium sp. NIES-65. The sequence goes on along the minus strand of CANXME010002476.1, from coordinate 92,984 downwards.
TAGAGGTACTGCAATACTAGAGTAGGGGGGGGGGGGGAGTGATGACAACTCAGGCGTTTTTCCGAGGAATGCTACAGTCCGTTTTCCGAGCGCTGTTCCAGCTATATCGAAATCACTTTTGAGAATTCTCAAAAGTGATTTCGATATAACGAGCGCTGTTCCAGTCCAGCTTCGCGGGACCCTCCTCACCACCTCTCTCCTCCTGCCCCTGCTCTCACCTTCTCTCCGCCCCTCTCCAGGCCTCCACAGACCAAAGAGCACTCGACTTGTTCCTCCCACTTCAGTTAGGTTCTCTCCTCGCCATGGTCTTCCAGCTCCTCGGGATCCTCTTCGTCAAATCCTTCCCCTTTTCCCCCTTGCCCATTTGCTTTCCCCCGTGTCCAGGCCTCCACGGATCAGAGTGCTCTCGACCTTGATCTGCCGTTTCAGTTTGGTTCTCTCCTCGCAATGGTGTTCCAGCTGCTCGGCATTCTGTTTGTCACCTCCTTCCCCCTTTTCCCGCTCTGCCCATCCCCTTTGCCCCCTGTCCGTATGCAGGCCTCTACAGACCAAAGTGCACTCGACTTGGACCTGCCATTTCAGTTTGGCTCGCTGCTCGCCATGGTGTTCCAGCTGCTCGGCATTCTCTTTGTCACCTCCTACATCACGTGGCCTGTGTTCTACGCCATCATCCCATTGACGTACCTCTACTTCTCTTTCCAGGTGAGAGATACCCTCACTCAGTAACACCTTCCCCAGCTGAGAATCCACCACGTAGCCACAATTAGCACCTGCCCCTCATAGCCCTAACATCACATCCTACATCACATGGCCTGTGTTCTACGCCATTATCCCATTGACATACCTCTACTTCTCCTTCCAGGTGAGAGAATTCGACTGCTAACACCCATAATACCTGGATCCCTCGCATCACCTCCAACATCACATGGCCTGTGTTCTACGCCATTATCCCTCTCTTACATATCTCTACTTCTCCTTCCCAGTGAGAGACACCTGTAACACCCCGTATGTCGTATGCATGAAAGTTCAATCATCACAATCTTCGTTACCCTTAATCTATTGAGATGAATGAAAATTTCAAGTCATACCAAACGTTAACTCAGCTATGCTCAATAAGAAAAGAAATCCTCGTGTTTTAAAATCCTATCTATGCAGTCAGCATTGATCTAAAAATATTATATCTGTGTTATATATATACCTGTTCACTTAAAGATTCACTATCATGATATCGAGGGAGCTCTATCGTCTGAATGGAGTCACCAAGGCGCCCATTAACAAGCTTCCTATGAAGTGGAAATGTGTTAAGAATACCATTTCCATGTTCAAAATTTCATCCCCCCCCCCTTTCTCTCAGGAGTACTATCTAATGACATCGAGGGAGCTCTCTCGTCTGAACGGGGTTACCAAGGCGCCCATCATTGAGCACTTCAGCGAGTAAGGACGAAAAGCCTCTTGGCTTGAACGGACTGGTGGAATATGCTTTGTGACGTTTCAGGTCAGAGCTGTTCTACACCCCAAGCTTGAAGCAACTCTGTTTTTATTCGACCTAAAATTGGCTTGAAAGGTCTGGTGGCCCGTGGCTTGTGACCTTTCAGGTTCAACACTAGCTTGATGCATCTCGATCAACACTTGTTTTCAAAACTCTCAAAACTCTCATTGCTGTTGAGAGTTCCCAAAAGCAAACACTCTCTCTTCTCTCCTCCCCAGGTCACTATTTGCCAGATGACAACTGTCATCCCATCATTCGCCCAGCATTCCCCCTCACTATCCCTCCCTCTTACTCTCCTCCCCCCACTCAGGTCCCTGTCAGGGTCAGCAGTGATTCGAGCATTCGCCCAGCAGCCCCGATTTGCTCAGAAGAGCGCCGAGAGGGTTGACACCAACAACCTCCTGATCCCAACACCCCACTTTCTCCCGTCTGTCCTCCTCTCTCCCTCTCAGGTCGCTGTCAGGGGCAGCAGTGATTCGAGCATTCGCCCAGCAGCCCCGATTCGCTCAAAAGAGTGCAGAGAGGGTGGACACCAACAATCGAGTGGCATTTCATTACGGCGCATGCACCGTGTGGCTGGGTGTGCATCTGGAGCTGCTAGGGGCGCTGTTGCTGTGCTTCTCGGCTTTCATGCTCGTGTGGCTGCCTCCTTCAGTCATTTCCCCAGGTGAGCGCATACACAGAGATCGCTTTGGAGTGACTTTTGCAAGCAAGCAAGCAAGCAAGCAAGCAAGCAAGCAAGCAAGCAAGCAAGCAAGCAAGCAAGCAAGCAAGCAAGCAAGCAAGCAAGCAAGCAAGCAAGCAAGCAAGCAAGCAAGCAAGCAAGCAAGCAAGCAAGCAAGCAAGCAAGCAAGCAAGCAAGCAAGCAAGCAAGCAAGCAAGCAAGCAAGCAAGCAAGCAAGCAAGCAAGCAAGCAAGCAAGCAAGCAAGCAAGCAAGCAAGCAAGCAAGCAAGCAAGCAAGCAAGCAGAATTCTCAAAAGTCACTCCAGGTGAGCGCACACACAGAGATCGCTTTGGTACCAAGCAAGCAAGCAAGCAGCCAAACCAACCACTGAGTGGCCTTCAGATATGGCGCATGCACCGTGTGGTTGGGAGTTCACAAGGAGCTACTAGGGGCGCTGCTGCTGTGTTCCTCGGCGCTCATGCTCGTGTGGTTGCCTCCTTCGGTGATCTTGCCAGGTAAGCACAGACAATCCCTAGCATCCAGCCATTTTCCAGCAACATACAGTCCAACAACCGAGTGCCCTTCCACTACGGTGCATGCACCGTGTAGCTGGGGGTGCATTTGGAGTTACTGGGGGCGTTGCTGCTGTGCTTTTCGGCCCTCATGCTCGTACTGTTTGTCTCTCTCCAGCCTTTTCTACGTGTGGTGGGTCTGGTGCGCCCTTGAGATTAGATGCTTCCACATACCTAACTCTCTTGCTTGCCCCACACCCCCTCAGGTCTGGCGGGCATGTCTCTGTCGTACGGCCTGGCCCTATCTCAAGGCCTATTCTACGTGGTGTGGGTCTGGTGCGCCCTTGAGATTAGATGCTTCCACATACCGAACTCTCTTGCTTACCCCACACCCCCTCAGGTCTGGCGGGCATGTCTCTGTCGTACGGCCTGGCCCTATCTCAAGGCCTATTCTACGTGGTGTGGGTCTGGTGCGCCCTTGAGATTAGATGCTTCCACATACCGAACTCTCTTGCTTACCCCACACCCCCTCAGGTCTGGCGGGCATGTCTCTGTCGTACGGCCTGGCCCTATCTCAAGGCCTATTCTACGTGGTGTGGCTCTTGTGAGCGCTCTCCTATATACCATATCCTCCTGTTTTCCCTTCCCTTCTCCCCTTTTACCAGACAGGTCTGGCCGGCATGTCTCTGTCGTGTGGCCTCGCCCTTTTCCAAGGCGAATTCTATGTGGTGTGGGTGTGGTGCGCGCTTGAGAACCAAATGGTCTCAGTCGAGTGAATCCTCCACTTCTCCCACCCCAACATGCCCATGTCTCATGCCTTTCTCTTCTTGCCTCCCTTCCTCCTTTTCCCTCCCTTTTCCCCCTCACTACCATTATCTGTTCTCAAACAGGTTTAGCGGGCATGTCTCTGTCGTACGGTCTCGCCCTCTCTCAAGGCCTCTTCTACGTGGTGTGGGTGTGGTGCGCGCTTGAGAACCAGATGGTCTCCGTAGAGCGAATCCTCCAGTTCTCCCACCCCAACGTGCCCCCCGAAGCACCGCTCTCCATCCCTTCCCACCGCCCTCCATCCTCCTGGCCCGACCGCGGCGCAATCACCTTCGAAAACCTCCAAATCCGGTACCGACCGGACCTCCCATTGGTTCTCAAAGGCGTGAGCTTGCAGATCAACGGTGGAGAGAAGGTCGGGGTGGTCGGGAGGACCGGTAGCGGGAAATCAACGCTCGTCGTCGCTCTGTTTCGGCTCGTCGAGCCAACGGCAGGCCGGGTGGTAATCGATGGTGTGGATACAACCAGGATCGGGCTGGCGGACCTGAGGAGCAGGCTCGCGATCATTCCTCAGGACCCGACCCTGTTCCAAGGCTCGGTTCGGATGAATGTGGATCCGGCTGGGGAGTATCGGGATGAGGAGATCTGGGAGGCGCTGGACAGGTGCCAACTGGGGGAGGTGGTTCGTGGCATGGAAGAAAAACTGGAAGCACAAGGTGAGGGTTGTAACAGTGTGGTTGGGGGGGAGAACAGAACAGTATGGGTGAATCCTGGTTGTGGGAGGCGCTGGACAGGTGCCAACTGGGGGAGGTGGTTCGTGGCATGGAGGAGAAGCTGGAGGCGCAAGGTGAGAGGGGGAAGGATGACGTGCGGAATAGAGAAGCTGGGGGCAGGTGTTTTTTGTGGGGGAGGTGATTTGTGGCATGGAATAGAAGCGGGGGGTGCGAGGTGAGTGGGGAATTGTGAAGGGTGGAGTGGGGTCATTGTTCGAAAGAGGTTGTGGTGCTGCTCCGGTATCGTCCAAGAGGTGTTTGGTTGTTTAAGGCGCCCCAAAAATAGACAGGTATGGCCCAGTCAAAGGTTTAATTCTCTTCAGGGAACCCCACCGTCTTCCTCTTATGTCAGTCCTCCCACCAACCCCTCCTCTTCATACGTTTCCCCCTCTCCAGTGGTGGAAGGAGGGGAGAACTGGAGTGTGGGGCAGAGGCAGCTGTTCTGTCTCGGGAGGGCCTTGCTGAAGCGCACCCGCATTCTTGTGCTGGATGAGGCAACAGCGTCCGTTGATTCCGCGACCGACGCGGTGATCCAACGGACGATAAAGGAGTGCTTTGGCGACGCCACCATCATCAGCATCGCGCATCGGATTGCGACTGTGATCGACAGCAATAAAGTGGTCGTCATGGACCAAGGTGGGTGCTGTAGCTTCTTTATTCTGTGTTCCAGAGAGTATGATGAGGTGCTTAGAAGGTGTATAAGGTATTGTGCATCAGATTGCCGTGGTTATCACTTGCATAGTAGTGGTGGTCATGGAGCAAGTTGCAAGTACTCCAATGGCAAATCGAGCTAATGCAATGCGTTTGTATGGTTGTACGTGAATTCTGCATGGCATTGGTGCATTCTCTTGACAGAGATGTTCATATGCTTATGTGTGCTTGTGTACTTCCTCCTTTGCCCCATGCAGGCACTGTAGCCGAGTGTGACGAGCCGGCTAAGCTCCTGGAGGATAAGACATCCATGTTCTCGCGTCTTGTAGCCGAGTACTCTGCTCGCTCCACCGACATGGCGGATGTTGCAAGGAGCACGTCCATAGATAACCTGGAAGCTGTTGGTAGAGAGTCATCATCATGAGTCATGAGCTGTAAAGATGCCAGAGAAAACAATGCCAAGGCATACGTTTGAGAAAACTCAGTAACCACTTATTTCCGTTAAAACCAAGTGTATGTTATCTCGTTCTTGGGAGAACAGCTCAGGTGCCACGTGTTCTGCATCTTGCTGTGATATCATTAGGTTGTGGTAGTTGATAAGTGAAGATAATGCAAGTTCTTGAATGCAGTGAATGTACTGACGGATAGTCTTGTATCGAATCACGACGCTGACGGAACAGAAACGCAATCCATTGGAGCAAGCCCCCGTGTCGAGCGTGTTAGTCACGTCATATGCAGCCAATTACGGCACACCGTGAGTCTCGGGTGACCCGACGGAGTGATGGTTCGACATCGCCGAGCCAATGACTCGGTCGCCGAAGCTTTCGCGAACTCCACAACCAGATGTCGCGCTCGTCGATATTTTCGAGAGAGATAGCAAACCTATGATTGACCGTCCGATCTCACGCTCGACGGTCAACTGAGCGTCCCGCGAAGTTCGCCACACCAGACCTGCCTTCTGCTGCATGGCAGGGTGTAGGGTGAGAGGGCGTGTGTGGTGTGCATCTGGGCTATTCGAAGAGGGCGTGAATTTGGACGTTGAGCACGGCTGTGCGCGGTTTCGTGTGGCGCAGTAGGGTGAAGGACGATACAAACAGCGCCTAACCAAAACAGCACTCTGCTGAAAGCAGAAATTTATTCAAAGCGCCTCCTAATTCACGCCTTGTCTTAAGCTAAGTGCTCCATGCCCTTTTAGCCTGCCCTGAAACAGCAGTCCCTGGTCATTTTGGACTGCCACGGCGTAGGTGGCTGAGTTAGAGCCGTGAGCGTAGTCTTCTTCATTAGCCGTGTTCTCAGCTTACCCGTGGAAGCCGCTGGTTGACGACTCTGATTTTCTTGCGGAGCGCCATGGGTGGAGGTGAGTTAACTACTATTGTGTCCATTCACTTCAGAGTTTCAGCGATGCGTATTACGAAGTTTAGATTAACCAAACTACGGAATAATTTAGCGTTGTGCTTTCCTATTTGGTCCCATGCTGTGAATTGTATGTTCCTTAAGTAGGTGTCCATTTCTAGCCTGTATATACTGTGCGTCATTTTCCAGACCCCCCTGTACGTTTGTTAAATCTTCTTCTATTTCTTCTTCCCTCGTTGTTTACTCCCAGGAAAATGGCCGCCGCGGGTGCGCGAGGGAGACGCGGAAGGCGAGGGAGGCGTGGAGGCGTCTTGGGAATTGCTGCCGCTGTCGCCGTCAGGATCAGACAGTGAACACTCGGACACGGAGCGACTGGAAGACGAGGAAACAAAGCAGTTGAAGGGCGTGGACACGGAACAGTCAGAAAATAAGGATGCGGAGCGATTGGAGCACGGATTACGAGTGCTGGTTTCTGATGGAATCGAGATTTCAGGCGACGTATGTGCTCTCTGCGATAGTGTTGTTGCTGACGTCGACTCCCCGCCTGCTGACGGAGACTCCCTGCTTTTTGACGTTGAATCCCCACCTGCTGACGTTGAATTTCTTCCTACTGACGTCGGCTCGCATCCCGTGGATGTGGAGCGCCCTTACGTGCCCGAGACTACGTCAGATGACGGCCACCTCACGCATCAGCAGCCAGCTGATCAGACGGCTGAGCTGACGGCCGAATTGACGGCTGACCGTCAGCAGCAGGAAGCTAAGGAGACGGCTGGAGAGGGGCCGGTGGCTGCTCCCGTAGCTTGTCCAGACGCCGTTGACGCCGCCTCTCACGCTGCGAACGAGGGAGGGGACGGGACCGAGGGGATTCTAAGCGAGGGTGGGAAGGATGACAAGAGTGAAGGAAGTGAGATACCGCAGGAGCAGGAGAAAACGAAGAGCGTTCTGCTGCTGGTCGAGGCGGATCTCTCTTCTGCCTCCGCCTCTGGTGCTGCTACCGCCAGCAGCAACGATCAGGCGAAGCTGGCTCAGCGCCTGGCTGGCGCTCTGCTGCACAGCGCAGGTGCCACCCCCCCTTCTCCGGCAGGCACAGATGCATCGCCCCCAGGTGCCACCTCCCCCGCTCCTCTGCCACTCAGGCCGGCTGTAGGAGAAGGCTCTTTGGGGGTTTTGCCTGCCGTGGGGGAGTTGAGCTCATCTTTGTTGGTGGTGCCGTTTGCCCCAGCAGCAGCTGATTTTCTGCTGGCGGATATTCTGGCGTCTGGGCTCGAACCACTGCCTGCTGCCACTGCTGACGTGGACAATTTGAAGACTAGCAGCCAATCAGCGGATGCCACCTTAGCGGCAGGTGTCACCTCTTCTTCGTCTTTCAATCCAGTGCCACCAGTGCTCGTGTCAGTGGCCGTGCCTGTGCTCTCTGCAACGGACCTGAACGAAGTCCGGCTATTGCTGTGTGAAAGGGAAGAGAAAAGGTGTGAGAAGGAGGAGGGGAAGGAGGTGGGGCGAGATTCTACCGCTGCTGTTGCTGCTGCTGCTGCTCTTGTGAAGCAGCTCCGGGAGCAGTACGATGTGCTTCGTCTCGCATTTAGATGTAAGCCCCTGAGTCTCAGGTTTGCTGGTTCTTTCTGTCGCTTTTTTTTTTTTTTTTTTTCTCCATCAACAGAGATCACCTCTTCGTACTGCTACTGTTCGCCTTCTCTCCTTCTGACCCTGTCCTTCCCTCCTATTCATACCTGCCCCTTTTTATTCTTGCAGACATCCAAGGCGCTCCGCCCATTGCTCTCCTTGACACTCACTGCCTCTCACCTGATACCTTCTCCCACTGCCGTTCCTTCCTCCTCTCCTCGCTGCACCTCCCCTCCTCGTGGCCCGTCTTGTCCATCCCCTCTCTGCTGAAACCACCTGGCGAGTTGGATTCACCTGCACCTGCCAATGCATCTGAGACCGAAGGATTGCCTGAGAAATCACCTGAGGAGGCATCGGCTGCGCAGGAATCACCTGAAGAATCACCTGACAACAGCAACAGCAGCAGCGTAATCGAGGAATCAGCCCACGTTCTCTGCCCCGCCTCTGTGGGAGCTTTGCTTTGCTCGGTGATGCACATATCTAGCCTCTCACTTGAGCTACAGCAAGTGGCGAAGAAGATCCAAGCAGGCGCGCAGGGAGTGGGGATGAATCGAGAAGGGGTGAGTGGAGCTGATACAAGCAGGTCAACCGAGTCAACTCAGTTGAAGCAGCCAGAGGATTCCAGCAAGTGGGCGGCGCTTTGGCACGCAGCAGATGCCCTCTCTTCCGGCCGGCTTTCCCACACCCTCACCACCGTCACTCCACACCTGCACCACCTGCACCAGATGTACCTCCCCTTCAAACCCCACCTCCATCAGTTCACCCTGCACTTGGATCACCGATTCCCCTCCCTCCGCCCGCGCATCCGCTCCCTCTACCGCAACCCACGCAGGCTGGTGCTCCCGCTCTCGCTCCTCCTCCTCGCGCTCCTCCTCCTCTCGTTCCTCCTCTCGGGACTTGTCTTTTTCGCGCTTCGCTCCTGGGTGTACCACGGTGCACCACTGCCGTTCCCCTTTGACCTCCTGCTCTCGCCTGTTTTCGAAGTCGTTGCGGCTGTGTGCGGGTGTAATTCTCATGGGAGAAATCCTGCTGCTGGCGCCGCTGGTGCTGCTTCTGGTGCTGGTCATGGTGGCTGCAGCACGGGGCCTTATTTTGGGCCGTACAATAACGAGGACAAGGGAAGCTGGGGCAGCTTTTGGCCTTCATCCCACCATCACCACCGCCAGCACTATTACTATCGCACAAGGTGGGCTCCCGCACGGTAGCGAGTCAATTATCCGGGCCGTACGATAAGAGGATAGGGGAGTACGGGGCAGCTGGTGGGGGTACCTTCAGCACTAATACTATCGCACTAGGTGGGCACCAGCACGGTAGTGCCTCATGTCTCAAGACTTGAACATCTGAGCTGCATCGTAAGGAGGAAAGGGGAGGATGGGGGAGTTTGTTGGGTTATTGGCTCTTGTCTTCCCGTCACTAGCATTATCAGCACTCTTACTACTACCGCACAAGGTTTACTGCGGCAGGTAAGTGAAGTGAGGAAGGATTCACACAGCAACACTGTTATTACTATCCCACTGATCTGGAGTTTGAGGGAACTGCGGTGGACTGTCCTGGCCTGTTGCCATGTTGAGGTGCGCTTTAGGATCACATGCATAATTGTATGTAGCAACATGTGTATAAAATGCTGTATATAAGCTTGAAGGAGGCTGTGCTGGCACTCGGATGCAGCTGATATTGCAGGTTTGCTTAGGAGATCCTGTGCATGAGTCTGGGTGTTCACACACTCTTGTTGCTACTCAGAGCATCTGCTCTCGTCGTGTCAACTGCTCCCATCCGAAAGCAACAGTTTGAAGTGCTGTAAGGGCGGGTCCAACTTTGCACAATCCCGTTTTTTTTCGTTATTTTTACGTCAATGCACTAGTCAAACTTGACTGTACCCCAGGGCGAACTCCAAACATTTCTTGTCCAGTTCCGAGTGCACAATTCAGACTTTTGCCAAGGTACAGTAACGCTGCGGGGTACAGTACCTGGGATGAAAGGTTACCCAATAAAGCGAGGTTTATCGCACCTGTGACGGAGGGGAGATTTATTGGCGAAAACAAATTAGCGAAAACAGGTGTTACCTTTTGGCGTGTTTGACGCGAAACGAGTTTGACGTGAACCTTCGGACGGGTTCTGCACGTCCCCGGGCACATTTTCGAAATGTCATCATACCGTATACTCCCGGACAAAACACCCCCCCATAATTGTACACCCCCAGGTAGCTTGTGCGGGGTGGGTGTTATGATAGACCTCGTTTCTACTGTACCGTATGGCCCCGGATATAAGCGCAGGCCTATGTTAAGCGCATGCGCTTATATCTGGAGCAATGCGCTTATGGCCGGTCCTCAATTATAAGCGCACCCCCTGTAAAACCTTGACTTATTATAAGCGCATCAATAATTCTACTATTAAATCCTGATTAATACAGTAACGATTTCCCTTTTTGCAGCGAGTCCAGATCCGTTCCTACTTGTTTGACTCGCTCGAGGGCGAGCGATTCGCAGGAGAAGCGAAACGGCGTGAAGCTGACTGACTGACAGCACATCGTTGGGAGGGGGGGGAGGGAAGATGGGCGCTGGAAACGACTGTCAAAATGAGGAATGGGTGTTGCATTGATGTTGGTTGGGGTACATATGACAAACCCTAACTTCTGTACCCCCTAAGACAAACCTCACTACAGGCTACAACATTTGACACACCCCCATAGCCTAAGTGAGGGGTGTCTAGCAAAAACAAAAAGAGTACGGTCACAAGACCAGTCCAAAAGAAAACAAAGCTCAGGGTGGATCACAACGTCACCACACACTCTGAGCACAAGCAACAGTGGCCACAAGGCCAGTCCAAGACATCACAAGTATATATAGTAAATGTACAGACGAAGCAGGCAATAAACTCAAGTCTACGCATGACTAGAACCTGTGTCAACAAGGCCTAACTGCACACAACACCTCTGGTGGTCACAAGGCGGAAGCGCCTTGGTGAAGATGTCTGCAGTGTTGGCCTCGGACTCTACGAACTCGAAGCGAGCCTGTCCACGCCTCTGCAACTCTCGCAGAAGAAAGTACCTGACGTGAATGTGCTTCACTCTGCTCTCCAGTCGCGGCTCACGACAGAGGAGGATCGACGCCTTGTTGTCAGTAAACAAGGTCGGTGCAGAGCTCGGCCGCTCACCAAGGTCAGTGAGCAAGAAGGTCAACCACCGCAACTCCTGTGCCGCCATGGCACCAGCGTAAATCTCAGCCTCAGCTGTAGAGGTCGAGACAGAAGAGGAGCGCGTGGAACGCCATGAAACAGCTCCAGAACCCAGACTGAAACAGTACCCCTGAGTAGACCTGTGAGTCTCAGCGTCGTCAGCGTAAGAGGAGTCACAGTGACCAGTGAGTACGACAGACTGCTGCCCTCCAAGAACTAGCCCCACGCCTGATGTAGTCGCTAGGTACTTCGCCACCCTCACAGCTGCCGTCCAGTGAACAGGACGGTGTCTCCCTGGCGCAACAAAGCGCGCAAGGATGCTGAGAGGGAAGGCGAGGTCCGGGCGAGTACAAGTCATCAGGTACATGAGGCAACCCACAAGCTCTGCGTAGGGACCACTAGGCTCAAACGGCTCGTCAGGAAAGGGACCAGTGAGTCTGTGGTCAACAGCTAGAGGTGTGCGCTGTACGGTGGAGTGCTGAAGCCCGAACCGCTGAAGGACCTGCTGCACCATGTGTGAATGTGAGAGTATAATGGTGCGAGCGGCTCTGTCCCTGGTGATCTGCAGGCCAAGGTAGTGGCGCAGCTCACCAAGATCAGTGCACGTGTGTCTCTTCTGCAGTTCGGACTTCACGTCTGCCAAAGCAACCCTGTCCGAAGTGGCGAAAACGAGGTCGTCGACGTAAACCAGAACAAAGAACGGTGTGGAGCCACGACGAACGAACAGCGACGGGTCGGCAGAAGACGGCTGGAACCCAAGGTCAGAGAGGGTAGAACGCAGAGTGTCGTGCCACTCACGAGGGGCCTGGCGAAGACCGTAAACAGGTCGCCTCAGCCTCCACTGGGTCCCAAGAGGGAAAGTGCCAGTGAAGGCCGAGGGACGACGCAACCAGACCTCCTCGTGTAGGCTGCCCTGAAGGAAAGCAGTGGAGAAGTCAAGAGAGTGTAACTCGTAGTCTCTCTGTGCTGCTACGTGTAGTAACACCCGAAGAGTGGTCATCTTCGGGGTAGGTGCGAAGGTCTGAAAGAAGTCAACTCCCTCGCGCTGACTGAAACCTCTAGCCACGTAGCGCGCCTTGAAGACCGGGGGAGATCCCGGTGGCCGCTTCACCCTGTAGATCCACATGCCGTCGACTACGTTCGCCCCAGGGGGGGGAACCTCATCGACGTAGGTGCCTGTGGATCTGTAGGAGGCCATCTCTGCGTCCATGGCAGCTCTCCACTGAGAGGCCCAAGGCCCTGACACTGCCTCAGCGTAAGTGCGAGGAGTCGGAATGTCAAGGGCGTCGGGGTCACCCTCAGGGGCGAGGAGCATGGCACAGAGATGAGGGGAAGCGGCCGCCAGGAACTCTAGCTCAAACTGCCTGTCCTCTAGGGCGTCACGGCCAAGGGCAGACACACCCCCGACGGCCAGAGGACTGGTAGGAGGAGCAGCCACAAGCGTGGTGGCGTAGTCAAGGCGGCGGGTAGAGGCAAAGTCAGTAACTGCGGCAGTAAGAGCGCACACAGAGGACACAGAGGCACGAGGGTGAGTAACAAGAGAGGCGAGAACACGAGAGAGAACAGGACGGTACGTGCGGTAGTAGTCAGTGACAGGAGTAGGGAGCGACACAGTGAGGGCCGACTCAGGAGGAGACGGAAGCACAGACTGAGACGGACGAGGTGGACTAGAAAGAAGGAAGGCAGTACGAGGGTCAGTGAAGGGAACAGGAGACGAGGGACGAGCACGAGGGGAGCGACGAGTAGCCCAAGAACGAGACGGAGGAGAAGAGGACAAGGGCGGAGAACTGGGGAAAACAGCGGGGGAGGAGTCAGGAGGAGGAAACGTGGGACCGTAGACAGGAGGAGAGGCGGAGGAGGGAGGAGAAGGGGAGGGGAGACCAAGGATCCGAAGACCCGAGACAGGAGGAGGAAGTGGCTGCTGCTGCTGCGGCTGCGACTGCTGCTGCTGCGGACGCGGCTGCTGCTGGGACTGCTGCTCCTGCGGGTCCAGCTGCTGCTGCTGCTGCTCCTGCGGCTCCAGCTGCTGCTGCTGCTCCTCCAGCCGCTGTAACTCCCTCTCCTCTCTCTCCAACGCCAGCTGCTCGTCACGGGCACGGCGAACACGAGCCTGGTGCCTAGTCGGGTAGGGGTGGGGGGGTGGAGTAGTGGCCGAAGCAGCGGCAGCTCCAGAGTCCACCCCAGAAGAACTAGGCGCACCACCCCCAGAGGCAGCACTAACACCAGCTCCAGACCCAGGCTCACCTAAACCCGAAGGAGGCGCACCCTCACCCCCAGACGCAGCACCCCCAGTGTCCGCGCGGCCAGCACCAGCTCCCGGACGACAAGAGTCCTCTGCACCCACCGGGTCAGCTCCAACTCCAGAACCAGAAACTCCAGCTCCAACCCCAGCTCCAACTCCAGCACCCCCAGATTCAGAAACTCCAGTGCCAACTCCAGCTCCAACTCCAGCTCCAACTCCAGCACCCCCAGAACCAGAAACCGGTACAGGAACAGGCGCCGTACCAACCTCTCGAGAGCTAGCACCAGCGGCACGCTGCGAGGAGGACTGTGGGGAGGGAGGCTGTACCGGAGGGGCTACCGAAGGAGGAGGGGTAGCCTGGGACACACCTGACGGGGCTGGACCAGGGGGGGGAGGCTGTACCGGGGGAGCAGGAGGGGGAACGGCAGTCAGGAAGAGAGGGGGGGGAGGAACCGGGAGACCTCGACTGGGGTACCTGACGTAGTACGGAGTGGACTCCTCGAAACGAACGTCACGGGAGTCAAAGAACCGGTGAGAGGGAGGGTGGTAAAAGGTGAAGTCAGAGGAGTCCTCAGGGAAACCAAGGAAGACACAGGGGACGGCACGAGGCGAGAGCTTGTCCGCGGAGGTGTCGCGGACAAGAGCCAAGCACCCCCAGACACGAAACCGCGACGCAACACCAGGGGACCCTGTCCAAAGACTGGTCGGTGAAGCCTCTGGTCGAGAGACACGTGGCCAGAGGTTCAGCTGGTGCGCGGCGTACCTGACCGCGTAGGGCCACAGAAAATGGGGGGCACAGGCGTGAGTCAGGGAGGTGCGGGCGATCTCCATGACCAGGCCTATGCGGCGCTCAGCAACCCCATTCTGCTGTGGGGACTCTGGAAGCGTCCAGGACTGACGAATGCCCTGCTCGCGACAGAATCCAGCGAGAATGCCGGAGCGAAACTCACCCCCACGGTCGGAGTGGAGACAGCTGACACGACGACCACGAGTGTTCTCGGTGGTGAGCAACCACCTGATCAGCGTAGAAGTCACCTCAGACTTCTTCGCCAGAGGGAACACTGTGGTGTAGCGGGAGAAGTCGTCAACGACCACCAGAAAGTAGCGCTCACGCTCAGGGCCTAGACGAGGGGCTGGGCCCCAGACGTCCAAGTGAAGCGTCTCAAAAGGCTCGGTGGCCGGACAAAGGGAGGAGGAGTGAGGGGTGGCGCGCAGCCTACCCTCGACGCAGGGACGACACGGCGGCGCAGGCGAAGGCGGCAGCGACGGCAAGACACGTGGGAGGCCTAGGACAAGACGCTGACTAGACATAGCGCGCAGACGTGGAAGGGACGGGTGCCCCATCCGGTGGTGCCACAGAACGGTGGGGTGGGCAAGCGACCGGCAGGAGCATGACGCAGCGACTGGAACAGACGTAGGAACCTGACACGACACAGACACCTGGGGGGAACCGGGGGCAGTGGCAGTAGGGGGGGCTGCTGGTGCGGCCGCTGGTGCTGCTGCTGCTGCTGCTGCTGCTGCGGCTGCGGCTGCTGCTGCTGCTGCGGCTGCTGCTGCGGCGCACGCGGGCCAGTGTGAAGAGTGTAGAGACCCGAGCCCGGCTCAGCAGTAAAGGTAGCAAGAGGCTGGTAAGAGTCTCCGTCAACACACACCGCAGTCTCTCCAGAAGGCTCAAACCACACACCCACGTGCTGGCTCACGAGGGGTCGCACGCCCACCAAGTTCCGGGAGAACGAGGGGACGTGAAACCCAGTGAGAGACCCGGAGGGAGCAGCAGGACACGGTAAAGTGGTAGTGTGACGTGCAGTGACTGGTCCCGTAGTGGGATCAGCCAACGCTACAGAAACAGGCGCAGGAAGTGGTGTAAGTGTCGTGCTGTCCCGAAAGAAGCAGTGGGAGGCTCCAGAGTCCAGTGTGAACGACAGCGAAGCGTCCTCTGAGGTAGTCGCTGGTCTAGAGTCTACACAAGTACCTACACTAGCAACAGGCAACTGAGCAAGACTAGCACCTAAGCTAACAACACCAGAGTAAACAGAGTCAGAAACACTAGAGTCAACAACAGCATACATAGCATGAGGAGCACTAATCAGATCAACTAACTGCTCAGCAGACATGCCCCACAGAGCGGAGCCGTAGCGCTGAACCAGAGGAAGCCAGTCAGGAGCAGGACCGCCAACCCCGTAGGTCAACCGGACCGTGTCAGTGAGCTGAGCAAAGCACTGACCAGGGGGGTGAAAGCGGCCACAAGGGTGGCCCCGACGAGGACCTGTCTGAACCTGGTAGGGGCAGGGAGGGTAAGCAGCACCGCGCTGGGGCTGACGCAGCCCCGACCCCGGAGCCAGCTGCTGACGCTGCTGCTGCTGAGGCTGCTGGGAGGAAAAGGGCTGCTGCTGCTGCTGAAGGTGCTGCTGACGCTGAGCCTGGTACCACGCCGCTGCTCCACCTAGCGGGGCCGGCAGTACAGGAGGCGACTGACGAGCTCGAGGGTCGCCGCCACCAGCAGGTGCAGTGGAGTCACCGGCCGCTGCACGAGGGGTCTCTCCAAACGCTGCACTCCCACCACCGCCAGTCGCAACAGCACCCCCACTACCTCCGCTACCTCCGCCTCCACCTCCACCGGAACCACCTTTCTTGCCCCCCCTGCCGCGGGACCGCGACGCAGTCGTAACAGCAGCCGCAGTCGCGTCAGTAGCGGCAGTGGCAAGAGAGGCAGTGAAGGTGGGTAACTGCGGGACTGTGCACCCGTGGAAGAGTGGGGGGGACACAGTACCAGAGGCGGCAGCTACCGAACGAAGGTTGCTCTCGACGTCCTTGAGTGCAGACTCAAGGACCTCGATAGTCAGCTCACTAGGGTGCTTCAGCAGAAGCGCGTCACGAACGGAGGCAAGGCGGTCAGGGAGGCTAGTGGCGATGAAATAGATAGTAATCGCCATGGGGGGAGGAAGCAGTGCAAGCTGTGCCTCAGTGCAAGCAGCGCGGTAACTAGCGTCGAGCGAGCGGAGGTGAGCGATCAAGTCAGCAGAGCGCTCAAACGAGGCAAGATCAGGAAACAGGAACGGGAGGAAAAGACGGCCGAGAGAGACAGTAGCGGGAGTAGAGTAGCGGGCCTTAATCGCAGTGAGGTACGCAGCAGCGGTGCGAACCTGAGTAAAGTGGACCTCCTCGGACTCAGGGAGGAGGCTGCTGAGTGCGATGCAGGCCGCAGCGTCACGCGACGTCCAAGCCGTCCGGTCAGCGCGCTGACGGGCAAAGCGAGCCGTAGCAGCGTCGTCAGGAGCAGGGCCTAAAGCTGTAGGCTCGGGGGGCTCAGGGAGGTCACCAGTAGCGTGTGACCAGAGGGTCTCGCCCCCCTGGACCTGACTCTCTAACAGACGACGAGCGCGAAGAAGCCAGACGGAAAAGTCAAGGGGTCTACCGTCGGCGTCGAAACAAAGAACTCGCGGAGTCGCCATAGTGAGAACGAACAGGCGAGTAACAACCGGGGGGGGAAGAGGACTCAGTCGCAGCGGAAGAGCGGGCTAGGACGACGGGCCAAGACGTAGGGTAGGGCAACGGGCCAGGGCCTAGGGTAGGGCGACGGGCCAGGGCCTAGGAAGGGCGACAGGCCAGGGCCTAGGGAGGGCGACGCGACGGGGGAAAGGGCAGGGCGACGCGACGGGGCAGGGCGACGCGACGGGACAGGGCGACGCGACGGGGCAGGGCGGCGCGACGGAGCAGGGCGACGGGACAGGGCAGGGCGACGCGACGGGGTAGGGCGACGCGACGGGACAGGGCGACGCGACGGGACAGGGCGACGGGACAGGGAGACGCGACGGGACAGGGCGACGGGACGGGGGGGGTAACAGGCGGGCGCGACGCGACGGGGGGAACGGGCGCGACGCGACGGGGGGGAACGGGCGCGACGCGACAGGGGGAACGGGCGCGACGCGACGGGGGGAACGGGCGCGACGCGACGGGGGGAACGGGCGCGACGCGACGGGGGAGATGACGCTAGGCTCGGTACTAGGCGCGGTAACTACGAAACTGGTACGAACGAGAGGTAGGATCAGGCTCGGGAGGTACGAACGGAGAACGGAGGAACGGGATCCCACAGGATCCTAACCTAGCTGATACCATGTCAAAATGAGGAATGGGTGTTGCATTGATGTTGGTTGGGGTACATATGACAAACCCTAACTTCTGTACCCCCTAAGACAAACCTCACTACAGGCTACAACATTTGACAACGACTGTCCTGTGCGTTGAGCGAGCGAATAAGGGGCAGGCGAGGGGGCTCGGGAACGACTGTGCCTCTGCGCTGCGATCAAGCGACTCCGTGTGACTGGCTCGTACATTGGTTCGGGGCGAGCTTGACACATCCCTCTGCGTTGTGAGTCGTGACGTGTCCTCGCCCCTGTGCGGCGGCTGAAATCGCCCTCGCGCGATTCTCTGATGTGGGACGCCGTAATGTTCTGATTCGATTGAAATTGCACGACAGAGATGTACATTTTGGTGAATTTAAAACACATTTCTGTAATTGTCATTTTATAAGCGCATGCGCTTATAAATCTGACTCAATTATAAGCGCACCCCCCCAAAAAACAATGTTTTATTATAAGCGCAGGTGCGCTTCTATCCGGGGTATTACGGTACCCCCCCTTTTGGCTGATTTTCTATAACACCCCCCTTTTCTTACGGATTCATTATTATAGTCGTTAACGAGTAGCTGCAATACGGAAGAATATCGTGTGAATTTCTCCCTCAATGAAATTTCGCGGTACATTCAAAGGCAATCTGCCGAGATTTGCCCCCTCCCACTATTTCTCTGTTGCCACGTGCAGGTGAATCTTCCGTTGCAAGTGGCAAGAGAGGTGTCACATGGCATTTTCGTGAGGGCGATGAAGTTCGAGACCGAAACTGACATTCGCACCTCAGGCAGTGATGCTAAAACGACCAGCAAAACACCCACATTGACTAATTAAAAAAACACTATCACTAAAATATGCCATATTGAGAAAGCTTGCTTTCTTATTCTTATCAATTGGCATCGTTCTCATTACAAATGGCGCATCATTCTCATTACAAATGGCTTATTACAACATTTGCATCAACGTTGAGCACAAGCTGGTGCAATCGAATAACACTAGCTAAGATGTACCCTATCCAAGTGGCATTAGCAAGGCGGTTTACTCTGGGGTGGGTGGTGGGAGTGTTGAGTGAGCCGTTTGAAAATCGAGAAACGTGGGTGGAGGGAGATGAACTCCAACCCACGGTTTTTGTAGTTGGAGAAGGGCGTTTAGCGCGCTTCGACGATGCCAATTGTGCAGTACAAGCAGCTTCGCTTTCACAATACACAATTTAAAAAAACACAATGTGTGTTTGAAAATTATAATATTGAGAAAGCTTGCTTTCTTATTCTTATCAATTGGCATCGTTCTCATTACAAATGGGGTCTCTGAGACATGGGCAGCGGGGGCCTCCGGTTGCGTACGAGTGCCTCTGAGTGTTGTGCCGACGACGCTGCATGCGTCAGGTCTTGTAGGTTACGGGAAGCTTCGATAAGAGGCTCGACGTATGGTTTAACATACATTTCCTTTGCTGAGTCGCTTCGCCATCTGCCCAGCCGTTTGAAGACCCTGTCTGGCACGCCCGTGTTGGCTGCTACTATGGCTGCACCTTTTCGGAAAGAATGTGTGCCGAGCTGCAGGTCTCCAAGGCCCACTTTTGCGAAGGCTTCCTTGCACCAGTTCCGGATCGTGGTGTATGAGGGTGGCCTTGCTTGGCCCTCGCTGGTTGAAGCGTGGCCGAAGACCCGAATCAATGGTCCCTCTGACTGTGGGCCATAGCCGGCCAGTTGGATGAAGCGTCGGGTGCAGCGCACTGGGCAACAAGGGTCTGTCGTTGCTGCAATGGGAATCCAAGTGCCATGTCCAGCCTGATCGGTCTTGGAGTGTGGTATGAGAATCCACATGACCTCGTCGTCGAATTGGATGTCTTGCCATTTTATGGCTGCCAGGTCCGAATATCGCAGGAATCCTGAGTACATGAGGATGGGGATCAACCCTTTCTGAAACGTCGCTGGATCGTCGGACTGCAAGTAACTCGCGGCCATGTCCCGGACTTGCTGGATCGATACGGGTTCCTTCATACGAGTAGGGCGAGGGCAGTGTCGTTTTGCACAGTCACGGACCTGGGTGGTGAACGGTCCGGTTGTCGGGCATTTGCTCCTAGTCATGCGATGAGCGAAGCTGACCGCCGAGCACGTCAGCTGCACTACGGACAGGGTGGCTTTGCGTCGGATTGCGTGTACCAGGTAGAGCGCGAGGGTCATGTCGGATGCCGGAAGAAATGGGAGGTTCACTTTTGTGCAGAAGGCTCGAAACTTGGCCCAGTATGGTTCGTATGTCCGGATCGTAGAATCGGCGCGAGATTGCGCGAGCATGTTGATCATTTGGTCGTGTAACTTTGGGAGCAAATCTGAACACAGGGCGTTGATGTTTTGAATTAGTCAAATGCCATTCTCAGTGCAATAATTGGGCTGTGCGGTAGTCCCATGCCTGAGAAAGCATTGGAATGGGACCCTGCGTCTAGGCATTGGCTTCCGTGTGTCAGAGGGATGTGCGCGTGGATGTGTGGAGCCCAAGTGCATGGGGAGGGTTGCAAAAGTGGCCACCAGCTTGCGCCTGGCCAGTGCGGAACTATCAGTGTGAGTGATGCATGGGTGCGTTGTGCGTGATGGAGGACGGCCGGGACCAGTTGGGGCGGGGGGAAGGCGAAGTTGTTTTCGGGTGTCCACGCGATCGAGAACGCATCAACTGCGATAGCTTCTGGGTGGGGAATCTTTGTGCAGAAGCGCGGCAGTTGGGTGTTGCGGGATTTTGCGAAGAGGTCGATGGAGTGGGGCCCCCAACGACGTTCCAAGATGTGGAACCACGGCGTTTTCAGCGCGTAATCGTCGTGGTCGACCATTTTTGAAAGTTCGTCGGCGTGTGTATTGAGCTCGTGCAGAATCCATTCGATGATCAAGCGCGTGCCAAGCTCCATGCATGTTCGGATGATGCTCTTGCATGCCGTTGCGAGGTCGGGGCTGTGAGAGCCGCCTTTTCGAAGGATGAAGAACACGCCCTGGTTGTCCACCCGCACGAGAACGTGTTTTTGCTTGATGTTGGTCGCGTATGTTTGGAGCGCCCAAAGGACGCCTTCGATCTCGCGTCGCGTGCTGGACGTTCCTTGTAGCAGCTCTGACATGGTTGCGCTA
>CANXME010002476.1:0-67500 GCA_948144175.1 Closterium sp. NIES-65 | reverse complement strand
GGCGGAGGCGGCGGTGGCGGCAGCGATGGTGGGAGTGGCGGTGGCAGCAGAGGTGGTGGCGGCGGCGGCGGAGGAGGCGGCGGAGGAGGTCGTGGCTCGTCGCAGAGGAGTGGCTCCGGTGGCGGTCAGCGCCAACAGCAGCGGCAGCAGCGTGGTCAGGAGACCCTCTCCCCGCAGCAGCTCCGTGAGTGGTACGCTGCACGTCAGAGGGGTGGGGGTACTGGTCCGTGCACCTACGTCTTGCGCACGGGCGACCGTGCGGGTGAGCTGTGTGGTGGTCCACACCCCGCCCAGCGCTGCTTCGGCCGCCTGACTGACGCTTGGCGCCGCCAGTTTCCTGACGCCTCTGAGATCCCTCGCTGGGACCAGCTGTCTAGGGCAGGAGTAGCTATCTTTGATCTTGACTTTGATGCTATTCTTGCTGCCATGTATGCTGTGACTATTAGTGAGGAGGGTGACTGTTACCGGTGTTTCCCGCCCGACCCGGGCATTGGTACTGCGGCTCTAGGTGCTGTTGCGGCTGCTGCTCCAGGTGCTGGTGAGGCTGTGGCTCTAGGTGCCAGTGAGTCTGTGTCCTCAGGTGCTGGTGAGTCTGCTCTCTCAGGTACTGCGTCGGCTCCGCCCTCTCTCACCTTCACTCTTGACTCAGGGGCGTCTCGCTCCTTCTTTCGAGACCGCACCACACTCACGCCGCTTAGTCGGCCAGTGGCGGTCTCCCTGGCGGACCCCTCTGGGGGTCCTGTTCTGGCTCGCTACTCCACTGTCCTGCCGTGCCCTGCGGTCCCATCTGGCGCCCTGTCCGGTCTCTACCTCCCCTCGTTCTCTACGAACTTGGTGGCGAGTGCTGACCTACAGGATGCAGGGGTCGACCAGTTCACCCCTGCACGCCGACGGGACACCCACTGCACGGACGCGGACACGGGTCGACACTTGACCATGTTCACACGTGGGCCGGGGTCGAGCCTGTACACACTCACGGTTCCGTCTCCTCCTGCGTCTGGTCAAGTAGTTGCGTCGGGTCAGGTGTTTGCTGCAGCGTCCAGGTCTGGTCCTGAGTCTGCCCCCTGCTCGTGTCGCCTCCTGTCCCACGAGACCCTCCTGTGGCACCACAGGATGGGTCACCCCTCCCTGCCTCGTCTCCGGGGCATGGCCT
Organism: Closterium sp. NIES-65; assembly: GCA_948144175.1. NCBI lineage: Eukaryota > Viridiplantae > Streptophyta > Zygnematophyceae > Desmidiales > Closteriaceae > Closterium > Closterium sp. NIES-65. Next base: position 66,347 of record CANXME010002476.1, on the reverse strand, counting down.
CTCGCCTTCTTGTCTTTGGCCTTCCCCGGTCCCTCCCTCCTCTTCCTCCGGGACCTGGCCCTCCCTGTGTACCCTGTGTCGAGGGTCGCCTGCGGGCTTCCCCTCACTCCTCCCCATTTCCTCCGACGGAGGCCCCGATGCAGACGCTTCACATGGACGTGTGGGGCCCAGCCCGCGTCCGTGGACAGGGTCATGAGCGCTACTTCCTGCTGGTGGTTGACGACTACTCGCGTTACACCACAGTCTTCCCCTTGCGCAGCAAGGGTGAGGTCACTGAGGTGTTGATCGACTGGATCCGCGCAGCTCGTCTCCAGCTCAGGCGGAGCATCGGCTCGGACTTTCCTGTTTTGCGTCTGCACTCGGACAGAGGCGGAGAGTTCTCCTCCGGCCTTCTGCGAGCATACTGTCAGGCACGAGGCATCCGCCAGACCTTCACGCTTCCGGACTCTCCACAGCAGAATGGGATTGCTGAGCGCCGCATCGGCATTGTCATGGACGTCGCCCGTACGTCCATGGTGCATGCGGCTGCCCCCCATTTTCTGTGGCCGTTTCCTGTGAGGTACGCCGCACATCAGATCAACCTTCAGCCCAGGGTCTCCAGACCGGAGACCTCCCCAGCTTTGCTGTGGACGGGGAAGGTTGGAGATGCGTCGGCGTTCCGTGTCTGGGGATCTCGGGCGTTTGTCCGCGACTTGTCTGCGGGCAAGCTGTCCCCTCGTGCTGCTCCTTGCGTCTTCCTGGGTTTCCCCCCTGACGCTCCTGGGTGGCAGTTTTACCACCCCACCTCTTGTCGTGTTCTGTCCTCCCAGGACGTCACGTTCGACGAGTCGGTTCCCTTCTACCGGCTCTTCCCCTACCGCACTCCGTCGCTCCCCCCCCCCGCCCCTCTTCCTGGTCCCAGGTCCCCCCCCGGTAGACCCCCTCCCCCCTCAGGGTCCTGCCCCTTCAGGTGTGTCTCAGGTAGACGCGGTCGAGCCTGTCGAGGTCACTGGTGACTCTGGTGCTGCGGCGGGTGCGGAGCCTCGGGGTGCTGAGACTGGGGGTGCTGAGACTGGGGGTGCTGAGCCTGGGGGTACTGAGCCTGGGGGTGCTGCGACTGGGGGTGCTGAGCCTGGGGGTGCTGAGCCTGGGGGTACTGAGCATGGGGGTGCTGTGACTGGGGGTGCTGAGCCTGGGGGTGCTGAGCCTGGGGGTGCTATGCCTGGGGGTGCTGAGTCTGGGGGTTCTGCGTCTGGGAGTGCTGCGCCTGCTACTTCTGTTCCTGGTGGTTCTCCAGACCGTTCTTCGCGCCGCGAGCCGCTCTCTCCACTGGAGCTGCGTGAGTGGTTTGCCCGGCGCTGGAGGCGAGCTGCTGGAGCCGGGGGTATTGCGGGTGCTGGAGGTTCCGTTGCTGCCAAGGGAGCTGGTACCACGGGTCCCGGAGGTGCTCGTACTGAGGGTACTGGAGCTGCCGGGCCCGGGGGTGCCTCTGGAGCTGGAGCTGCTGCGGGTGCTGGCGCTGAGGCTACGACTGTCGGTCCTACTGCGGATACTTCTGCAGCTGCTGGTGGTGCTGGAGTTGGAGCTGCTACTGGTGCTGGTGCTGCCTCTGGAGGTGTTGGTGCTGTCCCTGCTGTCTCTGGCGGTGCTGCGCGGCCTCGGCCGTACTTCGTTCCGCTCCTTCAGCAGGTTCTTGGTCTCCCGCCTTCCACTGGTCCTTCTCCTCCCGTAGAGTGTCCGCAGCCTGTCCCGTCACGGTCAGAGTTACAGCCCGCCTCTCCTCTGCCTTCTCCTTCTCCCTACGCTGGTCCTACTGGAGGTCTTACTGAGCGTCGTGAGCCTGCGTCCCGCCCTGTGTCGCCAGTCCGAGCTGCTCGCACTAGTGGTCGCGCTTCGCGTCAGCGTCCTCCTCCTGTCCCTGGCACGCACCAGATGTCTCTGCGTCCGTCCACTGCTCCTCTGCGTGCCCCTTTGCCTTCTCCTCCTCAGTCTTCTCTTTCTACTCTTGCCGACCCGGAGTCGGACTCTCACCGTGCTGCCAGTCCTACTGTCACGCGTCTTCTTGCTACTCTTGTCACTGACCCTTCCTTTGAGTCCACTGCTGCGTCTGCCCTAGTTGCTGAGCTGGTCGACTTTGCTGCTGCGTGTCGTCTGGACTACGCTGCCAGTCTTGTTGCTAAGTCTGCTGAGTCTGCGTCTGCTGCGTCTGCGTCTGCCTGTCCTCCGTCCATCGGGGGTGGCTGTGCTCTTGGCACGGACGTCCTTGAGGACAGGCAGGAGGAGTTCCAGTGCTTTGCTGCCGCTTTGCCCCATCTCGTGTCCATGCTTGTTGCCCCTGAGGGAGACCCGGATGCTCTAGACATCCCGACCCCACGCTCTTCCGCAGAGGCGATGGCCGGTCCCTACTCCTCTCAGTGGCAGTCAGCCATGGACGCAGAGATGGCCTCCTGGAAGTCCACAGGCACCTACGTTGACGCTGTTCCCCCTCCTGGGGCGAACATTGTCAGTGGCATGTGGATCTTCAGGGTGAAGCGGCCGCCGGGTTCTCCGCCTGTCTTCAAGGCGCGCTACGTGGCTCGTGGCTTCAGTCAGCGACAGGGAGTTGACTTCTTTCAGACCTTCTCCCCGACCCCGAAGATGACCACTCTTCGGGTTCTACTGCACGTCGCTGCTCAGCGTGACTACGAGCTACACTCTCTTGACTTCAGCACTGCTTTCCTGCAGGGTCGCCTGCACGAGGAGATCTGGCTGCGCCGTCCTCCTGGCTTCACTGGGTCGTTCCCTCCTGGTACCCAGTGGAGCCTCCGGCGGCCAGTCTACGGTCTCCGCCAGGCGCCGCGTGAGTGGCACGACACACTGAGGACTACACTTGCGGCTCTTGGGTTTGCTCCTTCTACTGCTGACCCGTCGCTGTTTCTGCGCACCGACACCTCGCTGCCGCCGTTCTACATCCTCGTGTACGTCGACGACTTGGTCTTTGCCACTGCGGACACTGCCGCACTCGCCCACGTGAAGTCCGAGCTGCAGAAGAGACACACGTGCACAGACCTGGGTGAAATGACAAGCTATCTTGGCTTGCGGATCACCCGGGACAGAGCACGCCGCACCATTACCCTGACTCAGTCACACATGGTGCAGCAGGTCCTTCAGCGCTTCGGCTTCACGTACTCCTCGCCTCAGTCCACTCCTCTGCCTACGGGACACTCGCTCTCAGCTCTGCCTTCGGATGAGTCCGTAGAGTCGAGTGGTCCGTATCTAGAGCTTGTGGGCTGCCTCATGTACCTGATGACTTGCACTCGACCTGACCTCGCATACCCTCTCAGCATCTTAGCACGCTATGTTGCTCCCGGCCGTCACCGGAAGGAGCACATGGATGCAGCTAAGAGGGTGTTGCGCTACTTGTGCAGTACGTCGGGCATGGGGCTAGTGCTTGGAGGGCGAGACCGGCCTGTTCTCACTGGGCACTCAGACGCTTCTTGGGCTGACGACCAGGCTACTCAGAGGTCGTCTCAGGGTTACACCTTCAGTCTTGGCTCTGGCTCTGTCTCTTGGCGCTCTACTCGCTCTTCTTCGGTTCTCAGCTCGAGCTGTGAGGCTGAGATCTACGCCACGGCCATGGCTGCCCAGGAGCTTCGCTGGCTCACCTACCTGCTGACCGACCTTGGAGAGCAGCCTCGTTCTCCTCCAGTGCTGTACGTCGACAACAAGGCAACCATTGCCTTGTGTGAGGAGCACAGACTGGAGCACAGGACGAAGCACATTGCTCTGCGCTACTTCCTTGCTCGAGAGCTGCAGCAGCGTGGTCAGCTTCGCCTGCGTTTCGTGGCCACTGAGGCCAGCACTGCTCATGTGTCCACCAAGGCACTTCCGCCTCGTGACCATCAGCGCTTTTGCACTCTGCTAGGCCTTCTGCCCACTGGGCCTCACTTGCTTACCTCTTGACCTTGCTTGTACTGCTGCATATATATATCCCTTCTCTTGCTTGTTCAGCACTGTTATATATATATGCTCTGCTGCATGTGAACTGGCCTTGTGGCCTTGACCTTGTGCTCGGAATTTGTGTGGTATCCTTGAGATCCACCCTGAGCTTGCTTTGCTTTGCTTTGCTTTACTTGACTGGTCTTGTGACCCCTTGCTCTCCCCCACTTTGCCTATGGGGGTGTGTCAGATGATTATATTGCTGATGCATATATGTAGGCTGTAGTGGGGTAGCCCATAGGGGGTACAACCCAATTAGGGTTGGTACTTGTACTTGTTTCATTTCATAGTGCATCATTCTCTCTCTCTAATCTCAACAAGGGGGGGAAGGTGTTCCGTGCCATTAAAATTAACATTGTTGACTGGAGCCTCACCGGCTTCATCTTCAGAGTCGTCGGTGTCGTTGTCGACCGCTGGAGCGGGGGGTGCTGCTGCTGCTGCGTCGTTGTCGTGCCGAATGGTCCTTGCTCCTCTCGCGCCTTTTTCCTTTTTTGCATTTTCTTTTTTAGCCGACGCAGATGCATCGGGTAGTGCAGTTTCCGCGGCTGTAACGCTGACGGGCTGCTGCTGTAGAAGGGACAGCAGCGCGTTGACCTGGTCCGGGGTCAACGCTTGCGTCAACGCAGGGGCGGTCGTCGCGTCAGACGAGGAGACCGCCGTCCGCCTCCTCTGGCGCTGACGCGACGGTCCAGCCGCGGGTGCTGGCGTGTGCTCGGCGTCAGTGGCGTGTGCCACGCCCGCGGCCGTCGCCACTTGCGCCGCAGGTGCCACTGGCGCCACAGGCACCTCAGGCGCCACTGGCGCCACTGGCGCCGAAGGGTGCTGCTGGGCGTTGGCCGAGTTGTTGACCTCGAGCCCGCCCAGCAGCACGTCCACTGCAGTCGGGGCGGGCGGTCCATCTTCTGCCCGTCGCTTGTTACGGCGTTCGCCCGCCAAATCGCGGGTGTTACGGTCGTTGTCGGAGGCGGGGTTGGACGAGTTCCCGTTGTTAAGTGTCGGCGTCGGTGCCATCGTTGAGCGATTGAAGTTAAAAATATCGTTGAGTAAGGTCGAAGGTGACTCGCCTCTAGGAAGCGATTTTTTTCTAGCCAGCTTGGACGGAGGGATAAACTACGTGAGCAGAAGTGTTGAGTGAGCCGTTTGAAAATCGAGAAACGTGGGTGGAGGGAAATGAACTCCAACCCACGGTTTTTGTAGTTGGAGAAGGGCGTTTAGCGCGCTTCGACGATGCCAATTGTGCAGTACAAGCAGCTTCGCTTTCACAATACACAATTTTAAAAAACACAATGTGTGTTTAAAAATTATAATATGTGAAGACCCGGGTATTATGTATTTTTTTCCTATGAGGAGACCCCCCCATTTTTTCCCTGTATTTTTAGCTATACCCTAGGGTGTTATGTCCGGGAGAATACGGTATATGTACAGTTTCGCGTCAAGTGGATTCTGGTTCGCTTGTACCGTAGTTCTGTTACATGCCTAAATGTGGTAACCGAGCTGAAAATTTATCGTACATGTGCAAAGTCGGACCCGCCCTAACAACAGCACGACAAGCAAGTTCATTACTTAGAAATTTACTGAATGCTTCTACAAAGCGAAAATTTTGTAATGCTCGCTACCAGCCTGCAGCAACAATTCCTAGTGCCCTGACAACAGCACGATAATCAAACTCATCAGGTCGCTTATTGAAAGCTTCTACATGGCGGTAGCGCGAGTCCTCAGTGTAAAAAGAGTGCAGATCTCTTAGAAGTGTCCGAGCCTGGAACAAAGAAAACCAAGGGTTGCTGTCAAGCCTCTAGTAAATATGTATACATGTACACTAAATGCCCGCGCGTGTGTGTGTGTGTGTGTGTGTGTGTGTGTGTTTGTGTGTGTGTGTGTGTGTGTGTGTGTGTGTGTGTGTGTGTGTGTGTGTGTGCGTGTGTGTGTGCAGTAAATATGTATAACACCCCAGCGTATTCACCTCATCATCATTAAGCTTGCTCAGCAGAACCACCTCTCCCAGGACCAAAACCACCCCTTTCTCCGCAGTTAGCTATGTGCACTTGCATACTGAGTCAACTCCACAGATAGCTTGTAACACCCTACACTATTCTCACCTCATCGCCATTAAGCTTGCTCGGCAGAACCACCTCTCCCAGGACCAAAACCACCCCTTTCTCCGCAGTTAGCTATGTGCACTTGCATACTGAGTCAACTCCACAGATAGCTTGTAACACCCTACACTATTCTCACCTCATCGCCATTAAGCTTGCTCGGCAGAACCACCTCTCCCAGGGCCAAAACCACCCCTTTCTCACTCACCTGCAATTCAACCATTGCTCCCTCCCTGACATTTTTTTAGGCACCTAAAAAGTGCTCGTAGTTCGTAGCATCCGACTGTGTTGCCTTCTCACCTCATCATCATTCATCTTATTTGGAAGGACCACGTCTCCCCGAACCAGAACCACCCCTTTCTCAGCTGCTAGGTCGGGGTAGTGTGAGACTGTAAAGAATGGCGCTGCAGAGGGGCCTCGGACCTTGAAGTCCTCCAAGCCAGTGAATAAGAGGTGGGGCATCTGAGCTGTGATTACAATGAAGGGGATAGGGATGAAGCGGATAAGAGTGATTAGGAATGACCATAATGTGGGAGTGTGTGACTGTAAAGGAGGGTGCTGCAGAGGTGCCGCAAAGCTTTTAGTCCTCCAAACTGGCGAATAAGAGGCGGGGCATCTGAGCGATGACTACAACGAGGGGAACGTGAGAGGGGCGGGGAGGGAGTTGTGCTACTATACGGAGTGTGATTGTATAGGAGGGTAAAGTGCAGCGGAGGGGCTCACACTGTTCTTGTAAGGAGAGGAGAGGAACACACGGGAGAAGAGGGTAAGAGTTTTATGTGAATGTCACATGTGACTGTAGAAAGTTTCGGGCAAAGAAAAGGGGAATTCCAAAGAAATGAATGAGAGAAGCTACAGAGAGGTGAGAGAGGAGCGCCAGAGAAAAGAAAGGGACGAGGCAAGATGCAAACCGACATGTTATGAAGGCCTGACTTTTGAGTCATTTCATAAGTCAGCTCATGTTGTGAGGGCCTCACCTTGTGCGAGCATGGTGACAAATCCCTTGCTTCTTGCCACTGGTAGCACAAACATAGGGCTGTGACAGTGGGGGGAGAGGACAGGGTGACGGGGTGGAGAGGGGAATGGGGAGGAAAGGGGAATGGGGAGGAGAGGGGAATGGGGAGGAGAGGGGAGTGGGGAGGAGAGGGGAATGGGGAGGAGAGGGGAATGGGGAGGAGAGGGGAGTGGGGAGGAGAGGGGAGTGGGGAGGAGAGGGGAGTGGGGAGGAGAGGGGAGTGGGGAGGAGAGGGGAGTGGGGAGGAGAGGGGAGTGGGGAGGAGAGGGGAGTGGGGAGGAGAGGGGAGTGGGGAGGAGAGGGGAGTGGGGAGGAGAGGGGAGTGGGGAGGAGAGGGGAGTGGGGAGGAGAGGGGAGTGGGGAGGAGAGGGGAGTGGGGAGGAGAGGGGAGTGGGGAGGAGAGGGGAGTGGGGAGGAGAGGGGAGTGGGGAGGAGAGGGGAGTGGGGAGGAGAGGGGAGTGGGGAGGAGAGGGGAGTGGGGAGGAGAGGGGAGTGGGGAGGAGAGGGGAGTGGGGAGGAGAGGGGAGTGGGGAGGAGAGGGGAGTGGGGAGGAGAGGGGAGTGGGGAGGAGAGGGGAGTGGGGAGGAGAGGGGAGTGGGGAGGAGAGGGGAGTGGGGAGGAGAGGGGAGTGGTGAGGCTCGAGTCCGACATGGTGCGATGGCAGTAACTTGTGCGAGCATGGTGACGAATCCCTTGCTTCCTGCCACTGGTAGCACAAACATAGGGCTGTACAGTGGGGAAAGAACAGAGCAGGATATGTGAGGAGGGGAAATGGAGTAGGGAATGGTATGGAGTAGGGGGGAAGATGGTGAGGAAAGATGGGAAGGCAGGGATAAGCTGATAGCATGGGCAACGTTCATGGGGGCATGAAGTCCTCGTTCCATAAAGAACACACATGTGCATACATACACGTGTACGTGCATGCACACGCGCACTTCCCCAAAAACCATCCCTCCCAACCTTCATTAGCCCACTCGCCCCTGGTTGACCCCTCGCCCCTCGTTGACCCACTCGCCCCTCGTTGACCCACTCGTCTTACCCTTTAGAACGGCCTCTGCACTCACCACACTTTTGCTCGGTGCTGCAACGTCTCGAAAGCAGCAGCGGAAATCACGGTGCTGACATGCGTGCGACCCAGGTGGTGCTGTTGGAGAAATGGAGTCATGAAAAAGGAAAATTGGGAAAAAGGGGAGAAAGGGATGATTAGATACAAGCCATTGCACAAAAGGGTGCGACCAAAATGGTGCTGGACATTTTCAAGCCGACTCTGCTTATAACGCGAATTCTTTACAGGCGATACTTATAACGAGTTCCGTGTGCGCCGTACGTTGTTCCACATGGCGGCGACCTCGTCGGCCTCGCATGCTCGCAGCGCGTCCACCGACATGATCTCCTCGAGGCGCTTCGGCTGCGGCATGGAGAACCCTGACGCGAACTGCGACCCGCGTGTCTGAGTCAACCGAGTCAACGGGCTCGTCCATGGAGACGGTAGGTTCGGGGCTACAGGTACCGGAGAAGCCAGTAAGGCGGACGAACACGCACGGTAAGTAGAAATCCGCCGTACGCCAGCCAGATCTGCAGCTGACAGCGCCATGCGAGACACGTCAGCCACCCGAGATGCGTCGGCCACGTCAGCTAGATCTGCTGCTGATGGCGCCACGCGAGACACGTCAAACACGTCAGCCAAATCGGATGCTGACGGAGCAGTGCGAGGTATGATACTTGAACCTAACACCCGCCGAGCCGCGCGTGACGCGATCCGTGGTGCGATCATGGCGGCGGGCCAACGGGCGCGAACGTGCAGTGATGGATTGGGTCAAAGCTGGGTGGTAGGTTCGGTGCTAGGCTTGGTGCTAGGCCTGGAACTGGGCTTGGTGCCAAGCATGTACCAGGCTCGGTTCTGAGCGTGTTGGCCGGGAATGCCTGCTGAATGACACGTGGAAGTGCAGCCGAGTGACGAGGCTATGCACGCGATACCATGGTGAGTTGCATCGCAGGGTACGTGTAAGGCGCGTTGCGGCGAGATGCAGCGTTTATGTCAGGCATGGTGGGAGTTCGAAATAGCCGGTATAGAAGTTTAGAGTTCCGTCTGTACAGGAGTACTGTCTGTAAAATCATTCTATACTCGAATCCGCCTTCAAAAGGTATATGTTGTGTCAGACGAACTTCCCGCGTTCGTTTTCCGCCACTCCACTGTTCCAAGCACTTTCGCTACGCTTTGAATCTCGAGCTTGTTTTAACAATCTCAGGTACGAAATTTATTCCACCAATATCACTCTCGCTTGGTGCGGATCCTTGTGAACCGAAAATGTACCCGCTTATTTCACTAGACACTTACAGATTGAGAGTTCAGGGTCCGTCAAGTGTGTTCATAAGCACGCTCTCAAGAACCTCGATGTTTCAAGAATCTAGGGACTTCCGAAACTGATGAGCCTAGTAGAATTCGCTTTGGAAACTGATGAGTCTGGTGCTGTGACATCTGAGACTGTTTCATTGCTCCCGCTGTTCCAGTGTTGCTCAGACGCTTATACGCTGACGTACTAGTGTCTTCGTCGCGACGACATCTAGAGACGAATTTTGGTATTGTCCTGGCCGATTTGCTCGACATCCGCCGACGCGCTTCGGTAATCGACCGTTTGACCGTTTACTAGCAAGTGTAACGTTGTTAGATGCTCGTACTTCTTCACTAGACAGTCTTTGACCCCAGGATATCGAATCTTCGTAAGCAACGTGCTTCTGACGGCCAGGGCACTCGTTCGCTGAGAAAACATAACCGTTACATACACGATTCCCACAAAACGATCTCAACCGTACGTGCGTAGACCAGTTTCAAGTCGTACAGCAACTATTCGTTATAAGCTGATCGCGCGAAGCAGCCAATATGGTGCTGATAGCTGCGGTTCGTGATTACGTCAACAAGATTCTCAACGACGTCAGCGGCCCTAAAGTCTTGATTCTCGACGCAGAAACGGTAGGTGATGTCAATCTGTGCTCCTTTGAGTCGACTTCAATCGTCTTCACTTACGCGTCTGTCCGACTGCTGTGAAACGTTAAGCTCCGCCTTCATACTCGTCGCCTGATGGCTGTTTCTCACGCGTATCCCCGATATTGACAACCTCCACATCTTTCCGCCTTCTGCCCTTCTTCTCTTCTTCTACCTCCCTTCCCCTCACTTCTCTCCCGTGGCCTCCCCACTCCCCTCCCCCTCCCTCGCCGCCTTCCCTTTCCCATACACCTCTCACCTCCTTCCCCACACGTTTTCCACACCCTCTCCACCCCCATCTCCACCTTCTCTCCTCCCCCCTTTTCCTATTTCCCCTTCACCGTCCCCGTCCCCGTTTTACCTGCAATCCTGACCGTCCATCTTCAGCTGCCTATAGTCAGCCTCGTTTTAACGCAATCCGAGATTCTACACCGCGACGTGGTGCTTGTAGAGAAGGTTGACTCTAAAGGAGGCAGCGGCAGCGGTAGCAGCGGCGGCGGTGGCAGTAGGGGCGAGACAGGGGGGAGCGGAGCGGAGCCTATGCCACATCTTAAAGCCGTGTGCATCCTGAGGCCGACCGGGGAGAATGCAAACCACTTAAAGTGGCACCTCAGGAATCCCAGATTCGGGGAGTACCATCTGTGTGAGTATAGCGAGGTGGGTGGGTAGTGGGATAACAGCAGTGGGATTGACGCAGTGGGATAGGAATGCGTCCGTGCACTGAGCACACTCAAGGTGCCACTTGGTTTGTGGATTTACTCCAGTCAGGGGAAGCCCCTCTACCTTCCCTTTGCTCTTGCCAGTCATTCCCTTCCATCGGTCTTCTCTAACATCCTAAACAGCACGCTCATCTCTTCCTGATGCCGATGCCCACTGGGTCAACTCAAAAGCTCTCTCCCCACTACTTCCTCCCCATCCCTCTTCTCCTTCAGTCTTCACCAACATTCTCAACAACACACTCATCCACATTGTTGCTGACGCGGACGCCTACTGAGTAGACTCAAAACCGTCGGTCTCCCCCCCCACTTCCCCTCCCATTCCCGCCCTTCAGTCTTCACCAACATTCTCAACAACACACTCATCCACGTTCTTGCTGACGCGGACGCCCAAGAGGCAGTGGTGCAAGTACAGGTGAGAGGCTTTTGAACTTCAAGTACAGGTAACCCGGAGAATGGTGCAAGTGCAGGTGAAAGACAGAAGGGCTGTAAGGCGGGTACGAGGCAGAATGGGTGCAATGCATTTTTATTAGATGCCAAACAAACACACATAGGCCCGAGCGGCAGTGGTGCAAGTGCAGGTGAGAGGTAGAGAGGTTGCAAGTGCAGGTGAGAGGTAGAGAGGTTGCAAGTGCAGGTGAGAGGTAGAGAGGTTGCAAGTGCAGGTGAGAGGTAGAGAGGTTGCAAGTGCAGGTGAGAGGTAGAGAGGTTGCAAGTGCAGGTGAGAGGTAGAGAGGCAAACACTGAACCACCCTCTCTCCCTCTCCCTTCTCCCCCCCCCTTCCCTCTCTCCTCTTTTCAGGAGTACTATTTGGATTTCTTCGCCCTAGACGCCTATCACTTCACACTGCACGTGCCTCTCAACGTCTACTCCTTCGTCTCAGCAACTGTCGACCTGCACAACACGCAGAGGGTGGCCGAACGATCAGTGGACGCATTGTTAGCCCTCTGCCTGAGCTTGAAAAAGCGCCCTTCCATCCGGTTTCAGCGGGGATCGGAGCTTGCGAGACGGGTGGCACATGAAACAGGGGTGAGTGGGCATGGGAGGGAGAGAGCATGGGAGGGAGAGAGCAGAGCATGGGAGGGAGAGAGCATGGGAGGGAGAGAGCATGGGAGGGAGAGAGCATGGGAGGGAGAGAGCATGGGAGGGAGAGAGCATGGGAGGGAGAGAGCATGGGAGGGAGAGAGCATGGGAGGGAGAGAGCATGGGAGGGAGAGAGCATGGGAGGGTCTCATTGGACGCCCGTTGCAGCCACGGTCGACCTGCACAACACGCAGAGGGTGGCCGAGCTCTCGGTAGATCACCAGAGGGTGGCCGAGCTCTTGGTAGATCACCCACAGGATCTCTCAGTGCACCTCCCACATGACCGCTCAGTGGACGCCCTGCTGGAGCTCTGCCTGAGCTTGAAGGAACGCCCATCCATCCGCTTCCAGGGTCTGATTGGGCATTCACTTTTTGACTTCAGCCACACGGACGCCCTGCCACTGCTGTTCCTTATGCTCGCCCTCCCGCCCCCCTCACTCATGTGCGTCCCCCACCCCTTCCCCCCTTCTCCCCTCCACAGCGCATCATGTGCGAGGCGGAGAAGCCCCTCTTTGAATTCAGACGCACGGACGCTCTGCCGCTGCTGCTGGTGTCGTACCCCCTTATCCCCACTTCCTTCCGTTTCCCCCACCTCTTCCCCCCTACTTCTCCCCTCCACAGCGCATCATGTACGAGGCAGAGGAGCCCCTATTTGACTTGAGGCGCACTGACGCCCTGCCGCTTCTCATCCCTGTCACGTGTCGTTATACTCCTTCCAACCGCCACCCACCCATGTCCAACCCACCCCACGGTCCCCACCCTATCTCCCATCCCCAGCGCATCATGTACGAGGCAGAGAAGCCTCTGTTTGATTTCAGGCGTACGGACGCTCTGCCGCTGCTGCTGGTGTCGTACCCCCTTATCCCCACTTCCTTCCGTTTCCCCCACCTCTTCCCCCCTACTTCTCCCATCCCCAGCGCATCATGTACGAGGCAGAGAAGCCTCTGTTTGATTTCAGGCGCACGGACGCTCTGCCGCTGCTGCTGGTGGTTGATAGGCGGGACGACCCAGTTTCCCCGTTGCTCACCCAGTGGACGTACCAGGTATGCTTGGCGGTGTTTATGGCTTGATGACGGATGGTATGAGCTGGTTACCACATACTCACATACACATGCCCTGCCGTTGTCGCTGCTGGTGGTGGTGGGTAGTCGGGACGACCCAGTCTCCCCGTTACTCTTGCTTTTTCCACCATTCTCTCATGGAGTTTGTCTCGTTGTCCTAATACAGCAAGGCCTTCGCAGCCCACCTGTCTCCTTCGACAGTGCCTGGGATTGTAACAAGGCCACGACTTAACTGGCAGCCTGGATAACGTTGTCACTTCCTCTCCCCGCCCTCCCCTCCCCGTTCCCTCTTCCCCCCCTACCCAGGCCATGGTGCACGAGCTGATAGGCATAAAGGACAGCAAGGTGGACTTGAGTGACGTGGGCAACGAGAGTGACTGAGGCACAGAGATTCCCCTCACTTCTTCTCCTTGCTCTGCACTCCTGCTCCTCTCCGCCCCCTGCCCCTCCCCGCTCTTTTCCTCCCCAGGCCATGGTGCACGAGCTGATAGGCATAAAGGACAGAAAGGTGGATCTGAGTCACGTGTGAAGCTGTGTGCCTCAGACCCTCTCCCCACCCCTCGCCAAGAGCACGCCCCCCTCCCGCTCTTTTCCTCCCCAGGGCATCGTGCACGAGCTGATAGGCATAAAGGACAGCAAGGTGGATCTGAGTCACGTGTGAAGCTGTGTGCCTCAGACCCTCTCCCCACCCCTCGCCAAGAGCACGCCCCCCTCCCGCTCTTTTCCTCCCCAGGCCATGGTGCACGAGCTGATAGGCATAAAGGACAGCAAGGTGGATCTGAGTCACGTGTGAAGCTGTGTGCCTCAGACCCTCTCCCCACCCCTCGCCAAGAGCACGCCCCCCTCCCGCTCTTTTCCTCCCCAGGCCATGGTGCACGAGCTGATAGGCATAAAGGACAGCAAGGTGGATCTGAGTCACGTGTGAAGCTGTGTGCCTCAGACCCTCTCCCCACCCCTCGCCAAGAGCACGCCCCCCTCCCCGCTCTTTTCCTCCCCAGGCCATGGTGCACGAGCTGATAGGCATAAAGGACAGCAAGGTGGATCTGAGTCACGTGTGAAGCTGTGTGCCTCAGACCCTCTCCCCACCCCTCGCCAAGAGCATGCCCCCCTCCCGCTCTTTTCCTCCCCAGGCCATGGTGCACGAGCTGATAGGCATAAAGGACAGCAAGGTGGATCTGAGTCACGTGTGAAGCTGTGTGCCTCAGACCCTCTCCCCACCCCTCGCCAAGAGCACGCCCCCCTCCCCGCTCTTTTCCTCCCCAGGCCATGGTGCACGAGCTGATAGGCATAAAGGACAGCAAGGTGGATCTGAGTCACGTGTGAAGCTGTGTGCCTCAGACCCTCTCCCCACCCCTCGCCAAGAGCACGCCCCCCTCCCGCTCTTTTCCTCCCCAGGGCATCGTGCACGAGCTGATAGGCATAAAGGACAGCAAGGTGGATCTGAGTCACGTGTGAAGCTGTGTGCCTCAGACCCTCTCCCCACCCCTCGCCAAGAGCACGCCCCCCTCCCGCTCTTTTCCTCCCCAGGCCATGGTGCACGAGCTGATAGGCATAAAGGACAGCAAGGTGGATCTGAGTCACGTGCCCAACGTGAGCCCTGACCAGAGGGAGGTGGTGCTGGCAGCGGGGGAGGACGAGTCTCACTCTCCCAGTCCCCCCTCTGCTGTCCCTCCCACCCTCTCCCATCCCCCACTCCCCCCTTCCCCCCCCCCCCAAGGCCATGGTGCACGAGCTGATAGGCATAAAGGACAACAAGGTGGATCAGAGTCACGTGCCCAACGTGAGCCCTGACCAGAGGGAGGTGGTGCTGGCAGCGGGAGAGAACGAGACTCACCCTCTCAGTCCCTCCCCTGCTCTCCCTCCCACCCTCTCCCATCCCCTTGCCCGCCCCTCCTACCCCCTCCCCAGGCAATGGTGCACGAGCTGATAGGCATCGAGAGCAACAAGGTGGATTTGAGTCATGTGGCTAACGTGAGTCCCGATCAGCGGGAGGGAGGTGGTGCTGGCAGCGGGGAAGTTCAAGCTTCAACCCCTTCACTCCCTCCCCTTCATTCCTCCTCCCTCCCCTCCATCTCGCTCTCCCCAGGCAATGGTGCACGAGCTGATAGGCATCGAGAGCAACAAGGTGGATTTGAGTCATGTGGCTAACGTGAGCCCTGATCAGAGGGAGGTGGTGCTGGCAGCGGGGGAGGACGAGTTCTTCAAGCGCCACATGTACGACAACTTTGGGGACGTGGGGAGCGCCGTGGCCAAGCTGGTTTCCGACTTGCAGAGCAAGGACAGGCGGAACAAGGGCATACAGACCCTAGGTGAGTGAGCCCCGACCAGAGGGAGGTGGCGCTGGCAGCGGGGGAGGATGAGTTCTTCAAGCGCCACATGTACGACAACTTTGGCGATGTTGGGAGCGCCGTGGCAAAACTGGTCTTGGACCTGCAGAGCAAGGATAAGCGGAACAAGGGCATACAGACATTAGGTGGGTGTGCTTTGAGGATATGCTATCGCATCTTAACCCCACTGCTGGTGCACTTTTTATTGGCTAAGCCCTTTTGCTGCTTCTTGTCCTCTCTTCTCTTCTCCTCCCTCCCTCCAGACGACATGGCAGCAGTTCTCGAGTCGTACCCCGAGTTGAGACGTCTCCAATCAAACTACTTCACCCTCCCTTCCCTCTCTTCCCCCTCCCGCCAGACGACATGGCAGCGGTACTCGAGTCGTACCCCGAGTACCGCAGGCAGGCAGGCAATGTGGCGAAGCACGTGGCGATCATGACAGAGCTGCAGCGCGTGGTGGGGGTTCTGGCGCTGCTGCTACTGCTGTTTGCTCTGCTGCTGCTGTCTGTTGGGCACTAGTGACCCCTTCTTCTGTGTCTATTTCCCTCTCCTCCCTCCCGCCAGACGACATGGCAGCGGTACTCGAGTCGTACCCCGAGTACCGCAGGCAGGTGGGCAATGTGGCTAAGCATGTGGCGATCATGACAGAGCTGCAGCGCGTGGTGGGGGGCAGGAAGCTGATGGCGGTGTCTGAAGTGGAGCAGGAGCTAGCATGCACGTCTGGGCAGACAGCAGCGTTTGAGGTAATGAGGGAGAGGTACAAGCGTGGTACTTTCTGCGTGCTCTCCTAAGGGTGGTGGGGGGCAGGAAGCTCATGGCGGTGTCTGAAGTGGAGCAGGAACTGGCATGCACGACCGGGCAGTCAGCCGCTTTTGAGGTATGTAGGGAGGGTGAGGGCGAGGCAAGGTATGGGGGTACGTCACTGACAGAGCTGTGGTGGGGGGCAGGAAGCTCATGGCGGTGTGTAAAGTGGAGCAGGAGCTGGCATCCGGGCCCATTGTGCGCGCGAAGTGCGCTGATGAAGGCCTTAGTTGGCCGAAACGCGTTCGCACGCGAACATCCGGGCCCATTGTGTCTGGCGTTTTGACTAGAAGACTTTTTTCTTACGACTTCCCTCGTTTTTTCCAGATTAGTACCGGTAGACTTAGTTCTATAGATCGTTCTTAATCTCTTTAGAAGGTTTGCGGCGGATCGAAACCACCTCTTTCAACGGAGCTGAAGTGTGAAGTGGTGCAGGAGAATAGCCACGTGTTTGAAGAAGTGTTTTGAGACGTCTCAAAAACACTTCTTCAAGTGTGAAGTGGTGCAGGAGAATAGCCACGTGTTTGAAGAAGTGTTTTGAGACGTCTCAAAAACACTTCTTCAAGTGTGAAGTGGAGTGGAGCGGATCGAAACACTTCTTCAAGTGTGAAGTGGAGCAGGAGCTGGCGTGCACGTCCGGGCAGACCGCTGCATTCGAGGTATGGCTGAGGGGGAGGACAGCCCGCGGCACCTCAAGGGACTTATTCCGTCCCACCCATTCTCTCCTCCACCTCCTCCACCCACTCCTTCCCTCTCCTCCCCACCGCCCACCACCCACCACCACACTTTGGCAGCATAGGTTAGAATCTCTGGACATAGCAGATGTGGATAAGCTAAGGCTGGTGATGCTGTATGCCCTGCGGTATCAGGAGGACAGGCCAAAGCACCTCCCTTCTTCCATTCCTCCTCTCTTACATTCTTGCAGGCAGTAGCGGCCAAGCTAGCATCTCAGGACATAGCAGACGTGGATAAGCTTCGGCTGGTGATGCTGTATGCCCTGCGGTACGAGGAGGACAGCCTGAGGCACCTCCCTTCTTCCACCCCTCCTGTCTTGCATTCCTTCAGGCAGTAGCGGCTAAATTAACATCGCAAGACATAGCAGACGTGGATAAGCTGCGGCTGGTGATGCTGTATGCCCTGCGGCTTGAGGAGGACAGGCAGATGTCAACCCTCTTCTCCCCCACCCACCACCCACCACCAGGCAGTAGCGGCCAAGCTAGCTTCTCAGGACGTAGCAGACGTGGATAAGCTAAGGCTGGTTATGCTGTATGCCCTGCGGTATGAGGAGGACAGCCCGCGGCACCTGCAGGCTCTGATCAACAAGTTCAGTGATGTTTGCCGCAACCCCAAGCACAAGGCCGGGGTGAGTAAAGTGGGGGGGCGAGGAAGGGTAAGCAGGGGTAAGGAGGGGTGAGGAAGGGTGCGCAGGTGGAGGGGTGAGGAGTGTTGAATGGGAGTGTTAGGAGGACAGCCCGAGACACCTGCAGACTCTGATCAACAAGTTCAGTGACGTTTCCCGCAACCCCAAGTACAAGGCCGGGGTGAGTGGGAGGAACTATCCGGAGGGGTGAAGAGGGGTGAGGAGGGATGAGAAGGAGTGTTAGGAGCAGTACAGTTGGCGGCACCTGCAGGCTCTGATCAACAAGTTCAGTGATGTGTGCCGCAACCCCAAGTACACTTTTGAGTCGACTCAAAAGCTGTGTGCCGCAACCCCAAGTACACTTTTGAGTCGACTCAAAAGCTGTGTGCCGCAACCCCAAGTACACTTTTGAGTCGACTCAAAAGCTGTGTGCCGCAACCCCAAGTACACTTTTGAGTCGACTCAAAAGCTGTGTGCCGCAACCCCAAGTACAAGGCCGGGGTGAGTGGGGTGATGACATGGGGTGAGGAGTGTGTGGTAGGGTGAGGGGGGGTGAGTGGATGGTAAGGAGGAGGACAGCCCGCGGCACCCACGCTTGTGGCAAGCCCTCCCTGTGCCTCGTACCCCCCCATCTCTTCACGTGCATGGCAGCTGGTATACACGCTGCTGCGCCAGTTCGGATCAAAGAGGAGAGTGGCGGATCTGTACGGCAGCAGTAATCTGCTCTACACAACTCGCCTTTCCTCTCCTGCAATAAACCCACCCATTGCCGTGCACCCTCCCTCTGCCTCGTACCATCCCATTGCTCCGCATGCATGGCAGCTGGTATACACGCTGTTGCGCCAGTTCGGATCAGAGAGGCGAGTGGCAGATCTGTGCGGCAGCAGGGGTGCAGCACAACACAACCCCTCTGCTCGTCTTCAACCCACGCATTGCTGCAATCCCTCCCTCTGCTTCTCACCCATTCACGCATGCCAGCTGGTATACACGCTGCTGCACCAGTTCGGATTCAAGAGGAAAGTGGCCAATCTGTACGGCAGCAGGGGTTTCAACACCCCCTCGCCTCTCCTACACTGAACCCACCCATTGCCTTGCACCCTCCCTCTGCCTCGTTCTCCCCCATTGCTCCACATGCATGGCAGCTGGTATACACGCTGCTGCGCCAGTTTGGATCAAAGAGGAGAGTCGCCGATCTGTACGGCAGCAGGGACCTGCTGAATATGGTGGCGAGAAACGTGAAACGAGGTCTCACGGTAAGTTGTGAGGGAGCGGTTTATAGAGAGGATATAGTTGTGGTTGGTATGGGGGAGTGTGGATAGGAGGAGAGTCGCTGATCTGTATGGGAGCAGGGATCTGCTCAATATGGTGGCGAGAAATGTGAAGCGAGGGCTCACGGTAAGGGTGTGGGGGGCAGGCTATAGAGGGGATATATCACTAGGTGCTTGGGGAAAGAGTGCAGATAATCGATGGTGGCTGTCTTGGATGCCTTTTTGAGGCGCCTCAAGAATATCACTAGGTGCTTGGGGAGAGAGTGCAGATAATCGATGGTGGCTGTCTTGGATGCCTTTTGTTCCTCACTCTTCCCACACTCTCTCTCTCCTCCCCTCTCCCCCCTTTCCAGGGCATGGAAAATGTGTTCACGCAGCATATGTTGTTTTTTTAGCGTATGTTTTTTAGAATTCTCAAACAACATACATGGAAAATGTGTTTATGCAGCAGCAGCCGCTGATAGCCGCTGAGAGTGCAGATCATTAATGCTGCTCTTGCCTTTCTTCACTTCCAGCTCCCTCCCCTCTCCACTCTTACACTCCCTCCGCCTCTCCCCCCTTTCCAGGGCATGGAAAATGTGTTCACGCAGCACCAGCTGCTGATAGCCGCTGATACTGCCACCAAGGGACGACTGAGCGAGGCGGATTACCCCTTCCCCCTGCCTTTCCCGTCCCACTGTTCCCACTCTCCCTCTCCATCCCTCTCTCCCCGCCCCCACCCCAGGACGTGGAGAATGTGTACACACAGCACCAGCCGCTTATAGCCCAGATCATCAATGCTGCCTTTTATGCCCTTTGAGCCCCATTCTTTTCTTCCTGCACTCTCCCTCCCCTCCCCTCTCCCCCCCTTCCAGGGCGTGGAGAATGTATACACGCAGCACCAGCCGCTCATAGCGCAGATCATCGATGTCCTGTCCCTTGTTGCCTTCCTTTCTCCCTCGCTCTTCCTCCACTCCCCCATTCCAGGGTGTGGAGAATGTATACACGCAACACCAGCCGCTCATAGCGCAGATCATTGATGCGGCCACTAAGGGCCGGCTCAGTGAGGTGCATTTTCCCTCTGCCTCTCGCTTCCCGCTGTTCCCACCCCTCTCCCCCCCTTCCAGGGCGTGGAGAATGTATACACGCAGCACCAGCCGCTCATAGCGCAGATCATCGATGCTGCCACTAAGGGCCGGCTCAGTGAGGCGGACTACCCGTTCATATCAGGGAACTTCCAACAGTCCAGGTGGGTGGAATGGGGTGGAATGGGGTGGAGTGCGGTGAAGGGATTGCTGTGGCCACTAAGGGGTGGCTGAGCGCGGCGGATTACTCCTTCTCTCAGGAAATTTCCAGCAGTCCAGGTGGGGGGATTGGGGTACAATGGGGTGAAAGGTGGTGGAATGGGTGGAAACTCACAGATCATTGATGCTGCCGCTAAGGGGTGGCTGAGCGAGGCGGATTACTCCTCCTCTCAGGAGATTTCCAGCAGTCCAGGTGGGGGGGGGAGATGGAGGAGGATAAGGGTCCGTGAATGTGGCTATGTTTGTTCTTGCACATATTCGTGCAATATGGGACCTATTTGCACATTCTTCCACTTGTTTTGGCATTATTGGACCATCATCGTCGTCGCACCTTGCAGGAACTAAGATTCCCGTCCTGTAATTGCCGGTCGTCTAGAGCACTTGCCTCAAACCCCCCTGCCTCTGATTCCTGTTAATGCAGGTCCCAAGATTTGATTGTGTTTGTGGTGGGCGGCACAACCTATGAGGAGGCGCGAGCAGTGGCACTGTTCAATGCGGCCAATCCCAACACGCGGGTCGTTTTGGGCGGCACTGCCCTTCTAAATTCAACTAGGTGAGCCCTTCTTTACTGTAACGTGCTTCCTGGGTGGCGAATCCCAACACGCGGGAAGTTTTGGGTGGCCGCAAGCTTTCCAACTCCACCAGGTGAACTAATACGTGACTGATTATGTGGCATGTTTTGCTTGCCGGGCGGCCAAGTCTGTTTTTAGTTGACTCGAAACAAACTTAGGTACCATATCAAATGATGTTTCCCCGGGCAGCCAATCCCACCTTCTGCTCTTACTGGGCAGCACTGGGCTCCCCAACTTCGCCAGATGAGCTGCCCAATACTGTAGCACATGTAGTTTCACGGGCAGCCCGAGCATGTTATGGGCAGACTCAAAAAAAAAAAAAGATTTGGCACGTGGTGTTTCACGGGCAGCCAATATCAGCATCGACTCTGCCCATTCTTTGTGTGTATTTGTCTTCCCAGGGCAACCTGACCTGTGCTTCAGAGGTTCTTATAAGGAGATTTTAGAGCTGAATGAATCTTGGAGTCGGTTCACAACTCTTTGTGTGAAATTTTGTTCCCTGTCTCATGTGATCCACAGGTTTATAGAGGAGATTGCAGAGCTGAATCATCTGGAGGCAACTACAGGGTTGGATTGATGAGCAGCACAGAACCTTAGTGACTCTAGTGACTTTCGAGTCCACTCACAAGTCACCATGAGCAGAACAGGACCCGACCAGAGTGTCATTACTCTCCAATTGTATGCTTTGTATGGCCATGTAATTAGTGTGTACCTTATGCATGGATGCTCACATCAAGACAGCCTTTCTGTCCTCTATCCCCAAAGTGTCAACAGTCCAGTGTACTTCGATATTGTCACTTCAACTGCACAAATCTAAGCCGTATTCTCAAGTAAAAGGCATACCAGGTTTTGGGCAAAAAACGAGTGTAAGGACACACAGGGTGTGTGCAACAGACATCGAGACCACATCTCATCCGAAGTACGTAACAAACACGTGCAGTTTTCGAAGGCAATGTACGGTATATCTTTGAGAAGTGGGTGGCATTCTATCACAAGATTGGAATCATCCTTCCCGGTCCCTGAATCCGTCTGGTGAGTTCCTTCAGCTTCCCAAGGGGTGTATCTTGGGCAGAACAGTCTTTATCAAATATTGCATTCATCATTAAACAAATAAATATCACAAAATGCCTTTATTTCTCAAGAAGCACACGTGTCCAAGCTAGCGAATCAGACAAAGACAGTGCGCTCCCAAGGCAAAGAGCCAAAGCCCAAGGTAGGCTCGAGCAGGCATTTTCTGGGACCAAGGAAAACAATAACACAGATTATGAAGCAGCAGGAGACACGAAGAAAACGATCGATGCGCGTCGGGAGTGTCGGGCGGGAGCATTGGGAGAATTGGGTGGGAGGGTGCGTAGTGTGGGGAGTATCGGTGAGCATGAGGGGTCGGAACGGCGAGGTTTTGGCGGTGGATTCATGCAGACCAAGCGATCTAGTCGCCTCTGCCGAAGGCGATACCCTTACCGAACCTGGCCTCGTTGTCGGCGAGCTCTTTCTCCGCCTTCTCCGCAGCCGCCTTGAACCCGTCAGCGCGCGACTTGAGCGCGGTGAACTTGGTCTCGGATTGAGCCCGAGCGGTAGACGCCTTCACCAACGGAATTCGCGCGTCTTTCGCGACCTTGGTCTTCGCGACCACCACGTTGGCTTGCTGCCTAATCGCCGCGTCGATGTTCTTAGCTTCGACAGTAGCCGAGTTGTAAGCCGTCTCGGCGTCGGCGGCGTCCTTCTTAGCCTTGTTCAACACAACCTTGTGATCGTCAGCCTTCTTCCTGGTCTCGGTTTTGTCCTTACTGGTCGCAGACCACTCAAACTGCATCCTACCGACGCGCTCAACGGCTCGCTGCGCCTGCTTCACAAGCGCGCCCTGGATCCGAACCGCCTGAGTGCGAATCGACTGCGCCTCGAGCGCATCCGCTTGCGCCTGGGGTGTCTTGAGCTTCGTCGCGAGCCGCGCGTAGTACGTAGAGTCGTCAGTCGCCTCCTTCACGATCGCGTTCTGCTCCGTCAGCAGATCCGCCGTGAGATTCGCGCGCGCCTGGGCGTCGACGATATCCTTTGCGAATTCCTTCTCGTCGTTATCCGCTTCGCCGACATCCATTTCGAGGTCGTCGTTATACTCCTGCTCGTCGCGCACTGTCTGCTTGAACTTAATTATGTCCTGGCGTGCCTTCTCGCCCTTTGCCTTGGTATCATCAAGCTGCTTCTTCTTGTTCGAGAGCTCCGTCTGCGCAGCGTTCAGATCCGCGTCCGCATCGTCAACGGCCTTCTTTGCCGTGTTTTCCGCCCTGAGCTTTTCGTTGTATTCCGCCTGCGCTGTAAGCGCAAGCGCGTCCGCGTCGCTCGCGGCCTTTCTGACGGCTTGCGCGCGAGTCGCCAAGTAAGACTGCGCATCGGTGGCCGAGAAGGTGGAAATGGCCAACGCCGACAGTAGCACGATGGCCCAAAACGAAACGTTGAACTGACTCATGGCTGCGGTTGATTGAGAAGCCTGATAGGCTGAGAGCCTTGGAGTGTGGAAAGTAAGTATCGCGTTAAATGAGTGACTCGCGGTCGCAGAAGCGCCGACGTCTAGCGCAGGGGACTGATGAAGTGAGATGGGAAGAGTGGGAGGCTTAAAGCTTCAAATGCTGAAGATTGTTGTGATTTTCGTTCTTTTCACTCGGCCATTTTTATGGAGCTTGCTTGTCGGTATGGTTGACTCGGTTGGATTTCTTCCTTTCGCGAGATGGAGACAAGTCACGCACGAGGGTGGCAACTGGGCGCGGCTTGTTCCCACATTCTGCATGTGGGTTTTGCCAGAGGGCAGGGGTACGAGGCAGTGCGAACAAAAGTCGACGCAAGTCGCTCATGCGAATGTTACAAATGCACCGGAATTCTCCTTGAAGAGTTGTGAGCGAAACGATTGCGAAAATATAATGCTCTCGCTGATTGCTATATGTTACACATGCTTTCGAGAAAGAAAGCCTCCGACCGTCACATCTGGGCCCGACTTTGCCAGGAGAAGCGCTCGCTCACCTGCATGGCTGGAACCTATGGATGGCGCAATCAGCCATGCTTGCTTGAAGGAAGTCGAAGGTCGTGACCCGGGCTGACCTATCAACGCTGTACGAAGAGAGAAGTATGGTGTTTGCCCGTGGCGTATGACATGTGGAATATGCGAGTCGCATTCCTCTCCATTAAATGCATACTCGTTTGTAACGTTTGCAAGACAATTGTTGAGGAGTACATGAATGTTGTACAAATAAGTATTTCCCTTGAACATTTTTAGCGAGCGAATCATAGGCCCAACAACCTTCTGAATAGCGATTTCATTGAACAAATAAATATCACAAAATGCCTTTATTTCTCAGGCAGCAAACGTGTCTCGTCAGAGACAGCATGCTCCCAAGGCGGAGAGCCTAGCCAGGCTCCCACATGCATTTTTTTTGGGCTCAGAGTAAAAAAACGAAACATCAAAAGACAAGTCAGGAAAACGACCGATGGGCATTGAGGGTGTCAGGGAGCGTCGGGAGTATCTGGAGGATGGGAGGTCGGATGGGCGCGGTTCGGGTGGTTTTTAAGCAGAGCAGGCGAGCTAGCCGTTTTAGTTGCTGTTTCCGTTTCCGTTGCCGTTTCCTTTTCCATTACCGTTACCGTTCCCGTTTCCATTACCATTGCCGTTTCCGTTTTTGTTAGCAGCCTCGTAGTCGGCGTTCTCTTTCTCCGCTTTGTCCGCAGCCGCCTTAAATCCATCAGCGCGCGACTTGAGCGAGGTGAACTTGGTTTCGGATTGAGCCCGAGCGGCAGAAGCCTTTGCCAGTGGAATTCGCGCGTCTTTCGCGGCTTTAATTTTCGCCACGACCACGAGGCTCTGCTGCTTGATCGCCGTGTCGATGTTCTTAGCTTCGATAATGGTCGCGTTCATCGCGAAATTCCGAGTTTGCACAAAATGTACACGGTAGCTTTTCCTGTGGGAAATCTTCGGAAAAGCTTCGGAAAAAGATCGGCGCGCACAATTGCACCCGAGTGGCCGAAGTGACATTGCAGCAACTGTCAGAACATATCTATAGCTTATACTGCTGTGTAGGCTGTAGTGGGGTATCCCATAGGGGGTACAACCCAGTTAGGGTTTCATATTTGTACTGCTTTCATTCATAGTTCATCTCATTCCTGCTTACTCATTTGCACATGGTATAGAGCTAGGTCCCTCCAGGACCGAATTTTTTTTTGGGCCCACCGAAGCGCGCCCCCCGAGGCGCGATTTTTTTTAGCGACCCCTCGAGTCGCCCTCTCCCCTGCGGCCTCGCCGCCCACTCTGTCGCGGCCCCGCCCTGCTCCTTACGCGGCCCCGCGTCGCCTCCTACGCGGCCCTTACGCGGCCCCGCGCCGGCCCCTTACGCGGCCCTTACGCGGTCCTTACGCGGCCACGTCGCCGGCTCCTTACGCGGCCCCGCGCCGGCCCCTTACGCGGCCCTTACGCGGCCCTTACGCGGCCACGCCGCCAGCTCCTACGCGGCCCCGCGCCGGCTCCTTACGCGGCCCGTCCCCGGCCCCTACGCGGCTCCGCGCCGGCTCCTACGCGGCTCTTACGCGGCCCCGCGCCGGCCCCCCCCCCTTACGCGGCCCTGACGCGGCCACGCCGCCGGCTCCTACGCGGCCCCGCGCCGGCTCTCACGCGGCCCCGCAGCTGGCTCCTACTCGGCCCCGTAGCCGGCCCCTTAAGCAGCCCCACCGCCGGCCTCCTACTCGGCCCTGCCCCGGCTCCTATCACGGCCCCGCCCCGGCTCCTTCGCGGCCCTGCCCCGGCTCCTACGCGGCCCTACCGCCGGCCCTGACGCGGCCCCGCCCCGTCTCACTTCTACGCGACCCGAGCCGCCTGTCGCCGAGCAGCCCGGGACCCGAGCCGCCCTGCAGCCGAGCCGCCCGGGAGCCGAGCCGCCCTGCACCCGAGCCGCCCTGCAGCCGAGCCGCCCGGGAGCCGAGCCGCCCTGCACCCGAGCCGCCCTGCCGTCGAGCCGCCCGGGAGCCGATCCGCTGTACACCCGAGCCGCCCGGTCGCCGTTCTGCTTTTCTGTCGAGCTGCGCGACCTGCCCTGCCTGGTGAGCACAGTCCCACTGTCACTGCGTGCTCTCCCCCCTACTGCTTGCACTGCTTCACAGTCGTCGTCATGGCTACCCCTAGTGTCCTAGCTTTTGACGCTGAGGGTCGCGCCATTGATTTTGAGGTCTGGCTAGACGACCTGCAGCTGTTCTTTCAGTGCGACAGGGCTGATGACCTTTCTCTCTTTGACCTCACCTCTGGCGCCTCTCCTGCTCCTGCTGCTGATGCTGATCCCACTGTCCGCTCTAAGTGGGCCACCCGCGATGCTGCTGCACGTCTTGCTGTGCGTCGCCACCTCCCTACCTCTGAGCGTGCGCACTTTAGTCAGTACAAGAGTGCTCAGACCTTGTACGACGCTGTAGTTGCGCGCTACTCCTCCCCTGCCACTGCTGCACTGAGCCGTCTCATGCTTCCCTACCTCTTTCCTGACCTCTCTGCCTTTCCCACTGTCGCTGACCTCATTACGCACCTCCGCACTAGTGACACTCGCTACCGCGCCGCCCTTCCTGCTGAATTCTGCGCTAGGAACCCCCCTCCCATGTACATCGCTCTCTACTACGTAGTCGCGCGCCTCCCTGACTCCCTTCGCGTCGTCAGGGACCACTTTCTCGCAGTCTGTCCCACCACTCTCACCGTCGACCTCCTCGAGAAGGCCCTCCTTGCAGCGGAGAAGAGCATAGTCGCTGTAGGTGCTTCTCGTGGTGACCCTCGCACCCCCATCTTTGAGGGGTGCTCTCCTTCCCCCTTGCTGCCCTCTGTTGCCTCTGCTGCTGCTGCCGACCTGCTTGGTCTTGAGTCGGTCGGCGCGGCGTCTGCCCCTAGTGGGAGACGTCGCTCCAGCAAGGGCAAGGGAGGCAAGGGCGCGGGTGGAGCTGGGGGGGGCGGTGGCGGTGGCGGCGGTGGCGGCGGAGGGAGTGGGGGTGGCGGCGGGACTAGTGGCGGGGGTGGTGGTGGTGGTGGTGGCAGCAGCGGCGGAGACGGTGGTGGTGGTGCCAGCGGTGGTTGTGGAGGCAGCGGCGGAGGTGGAGGCGGCGGAGGTGGAGGCAGTGGAGGCGGCAGTGGCGGAGGCAGTAGTGGTGGAGGAGGTGGAGCTGGTCGGGGTGGTACCCAGCAGCGTAGCGGCGGTGGTGGTGGCCAGCGCTCGCACCGGCAGCAGCAGCAGCGCTCACGGGACATCCCTTCGCCTCAGCAGCTTCGTGAGTGGTACGCTGGGCGTCAGAGGGGTGGGGGTACTGGTCCCTGCACCTACGTTCTTCGTTCCGGCGACCGCGCGGGTGAGCAGTGTGGGGGTGCCCACGCCACCCAGCGCTGCTTTGGCCGCCTGACGGACGCTTGGCGTCAGCAGTTCCCTGGGGCTAGTGAGATCCCTCGCTGGGATGAGCTTCTCAGGGCTGGTGTAGCGATCTTTGATCTTGATTTTGATGCTATCCTTACTGCTATGTATGTTGTGGATTATAGTGAGGAGAATGAGGGTTACCGGTGTTTCCAGCCCGACCCGGGCATTGGTACTGCTGCGCTAGGTGCTTGTGAGGCTGCTGCTCTAGGTGCCAGTGCGTCTGCGCTCTCAGGTACTGGTGAGACTGCGTTCTCAGGTACTGAGTCGTCCTCGTCCTCCCTCACTTTCACACTTGACTCCGGAGCTTCTCGCTCCTTCTTTCGAGACCGCACTACCCTTTCGCCGCTCGCCAGGCCGGTTGCGGTCTCCCTTGCTGACCCCTCTGGGGGTCCTGTCCTGTCTCACTTCTCCACTGTCCTCCCGTGTCCGGCTGCCCCTTCGGGCACCCTGTCGGGTCTGTACCTTCCCTCGTTCTCTACGAACTTGGTGAGTGGAGCGGACCTGCAGGATGGGGGTGTTCACCAGTTCACTCCTGCGCGTCAGCGGGTGACCCACTGCACGGAGGCTCGCACAGGCCGACACCTGGCCACGTTCTCGCGTCGGCCGGGGTCGAGTCTCTACACCCTGACCGTTGAGTCTCCTCCTGTCCCTGCGTCTGGTCAGGTGGCTGCGTCGGGTCAGGTACTTGCTGCTGCGTCCCGGTCAGGTCCTGAGTCTGCCCCCTGTTCTTGTCGCCTCCTGTCTCACGAGACTCTCCTGTGGCACCACCGTCTTGGCCACCCCTCCTTGCCCCGTCTTCGGAGCATGGCTTCCCGTGTCCTTGTCTCTGGTCTTCCCCAGTCTCTCCCTCCTCTCCCCTCCGGGCCAGGACCTTCCTGTGTCCCCTGTGTCGAGGGTCGCCTCCGGGCTACTCCTCACTCCTCCCACTTCCCCCCGACAGAGGCTCCCCTGCAGACGCTTCACATGGATGTGTGGGGCCCAGCCCCCGTCCGTGGGCAGGGTTACGAGCGATACTTCCTGTTGGTGGTTGACGACTACTCGCGTTACACCACAGTCCTCCCCTTGCGCAGCAAGGGTGCGGTCACTGAGGTGCTGATCGACTGGATCCGCGAGGCTCGTCTTCAGCTCAGGAAGAGCTTCGGCTCGGACTTTCCTGTTCTGCGTCTGCACTCTGACAGAGGCGGAGAGTTCTCTTCTCGCCTTATGCGAGACTACTGTCGTGCACGGGGGATCCGCCAGACCTTCACGCTTCCGGACTCACCACAGCAAAATGGGATTGCTGAGCGCCGCATTGGCATGGTCATGGATGTCGCTCGTACGTCCATGATGCATGCGGCTGCCCCCCATTTTCTGTGGCCGTTTGCGGTGAGGTACGCGGCGCATCAGCTCAACCTTCACCCCCGGGTCTCTCGGCCTGCGATGTCCCCAGTCTTGCTGTGGACAGGGAAGGTTGGCGATGCGTCTGTGTTCCGTGTCTGGGGATCTCGGGCGTTTGTCCGCGACTTGTCTGCGGACAAGCTGTCCCCTCGTGCTGCTCCCTGTGTCTTTCTTGGCTTCCCCACTGACGCCCCAGGGTGGCAGTTTTACCACCCCTCCTCTCGTCGTGTTCTGTCCTCCCACGACGTCACGTTCGAGGAGTCAGTCCCCTTCTACCGTCTCTTCCCCTACCGCACTCCTTCCCTCCCCCCTCCCCCGGACTTCCTTGTGCCGGTTCCCCCCCCGGTAGACCCCCTCCCCCCTCAGGTTCCTGCCCCCTCAGGTGTGTCCCAGGTAGACGCCGTTGACCCGGTCGAGGTTACTGGTGACTCTGGTCCTGCTGCGGGTGCTGAGCCTGGGGGTGCTGACTCTGGGGGTACTGTGCGCGGGGGTGCTGTGCCTGGGGGTGCTACTGCTGGGGGTGCTGGGCCTGAGGGTGCTACTGCGGTGGGTGCGGAGCCTGGGGGTGCTGAGCCGGGGGGTGCTGTGCCTGGAGGTGCTGGGTCTGGGGGTGCTGGGTCGGGAGCTGCTGAGCCTGGGGGTGCTGAGCTGGGAGCTGCTGAGCCTGGGGGTGCTGCGTCTGGAGCTGCTGAGCCTGGGTTTGTCCTGCTGCTGCGTCTCGCCGGGAGCCCCTCTCTCCACAGGAGCTGCGCGAGTGGTTCGCTCGCCGCTGGAGGCGTGCTGCTGAGTCTGGAGGTGCTGCTGGAGCTGGAGCTGGAGCTTCTTCGATCGTCGAGGGTGCGGGTGCTGCCGGTCCCGGAGCTGCTGGACCTGCGGGTCCTCCTGGAGCTGGAGCTGCTGAGGGCGTTCGTGCTGAGCCTGCTGCTGTTGGTCCTGGCGCTGGAGGTGTGGGTGGCGCTGGTGCTGTCGCTGAGGGTGCTGGTGCTGTCCCTGCTGAGACTGGAGCTGCCGCGCGGCCTCGGCCGTACTTCGTTCCGCTCCTTCAGCAGGTTCTTGGTCTTTCTCCTCCAGTAGAGGGTCCACCGCCTGTCCAGTAGCAGTCCCTACTGGAGCCTTCCTCTCCACTGCCTGCTCCCTCTCCTTACACTGGTCCTACTGGAGATCTTGCTGAGCGTCGTGAGCCTGCGTCTCGCCCCGCGTCGCCTGTTCGTGCTGCTCGCGCTAGTGGTCGCAGTTCGCGTCAGCGTCCTCCTCCTGTCCCTGGCACGCACCGGATGTCTCTGCGTCCGTCCACTGCTCCTCTGCGTGCCCCTTTGCCTTCTCCTCCTGAGTCCTCTCTTCCTGCGCTTGCCGACCCTGAGTCGGACTCTCTTCGCGCTGCGAGTCCTACTGTCACGCGTCTGCTTGCTACTGTCGTCACTGACCCCTCTTTTGAGTCCACTGCTGCGTCTGCTCTAGTCGCTGAGCTCGTCGACTTTGCTGCTCGCTGTCGTCTCGACTACGCTGCTAGTCTTGTTGCTGAGTCTGCGTCTGTCTGTCCTCCGTCCGTCGGGGGTGAGTGTGCTCTTGGCACGGACGTCCTAGAGGACAGGCAGGAGGAGTTACAGTGTCTAGCGGCTGCTTCACCTCATCTCGCGTCTGTACTGCTTGCCCCTGAGGGAGACCCGGATGCACTAGACATCCCGACTCCGCGTTCTTACGCGGAGGCCATAGAGGGTCCCTACTCCTCTCAGTGGCAGGCAGCTATGG
Source organism: Closterium sp. NIES-65 (assembly GCA_948144175.1). Classification (NCBI taxonomy): domain Eukaryota; kingdom Viridiplantae; phylum Streptophyta; class Zygnematophyceae; order Desmidiales; family Closteriaceae; genus Closterium; species Closterium sp. NIES-65. The sequence continues at coordinate 36,288 of CANXME010002476.1, read as the reverse complement.
ATGCAGAGATGGCTTCCTGGAAGTCCACAGGCACCTACGTTGACGCGGTTCCCCCTCCTGGGGCGAACATCGTCAGTGGCATGTGGATCTTCAGGGTGAAGCGGCCGCCGGGCTCTCCACCTGTCTTCAAGGCACGGTACGTTGCTCGTGGCTTCAGTCAGCGGCAGGGAGTTGACTACTTTCAGACCTTCTCTCCCACCCCGAAGATGACTACTCTTCGGGTGCTGCTGCACATAGCCGCTCAGCGCGACTACGAGCTTCACTCTCTCGACTTCAGCACTGCGTTCTTGCAGGGTAGCCTGCACGAGGAGATCTGGCTTCGCCGTCCACCTGGCTTCACTGGGACTTTCCCTCCTGGCACCCAGTGGAGCCTCAGACGGCCAGTCTACGGTCTCCGCCAGGCACCGCGTGAGTGGCACGACACACTGAGGACTACGCTTGCGGCTCTTGGGTTTGCTCCTTCTACTGCTGACCCGTCGCTGTTTCTTCGCACCGACACTTCCCTGCCGCCGTTCTACATCCTCGTGTACGTCGACGACTTGGTCTTTGCCACAGCGGACACTGCTCGACTCGCCTACGTGAAGTCCGAGCTGCTGAAGAGACACACGTGCACAGACCTGGGTGAACTGCGCAGCTACCTTGGCTTGCAGATCACTCGGGACAGAGCACGCCGCACCATTACCTTGACCCAGTCACACATGGTGCAGCAGGTCCTTCAGCGCTTCGGCTTCACGTACTCCTCGCCTCAGGCCACTCCTCTGCCTACTCGCCACTCACTCTCAGCTCTGCCTTCGGATGAGTCCGTAGAGTCGAGTGGTCCGTATGCAGAGCTTGTTGGCTGCCTCATGTACCTGATGACCTGCACACGACCTGACCTTGCATACCCTCTGAGCATTCTTGCTCGCTATGTTGCTCCTGGGAGACACAGACCGGAGCACATGGCTGCAGCGAAGAGGGTATTGCGCTACCTGTGCAGTACGTCAGGCATGGGGCTAGTGCTTAGAGGGCGGAGTCCAGTGGTCCTTACCGGCCACGCGGACGCTTCTTGGGCTGACGACCAGGCTACGCAGCGGTCGTCACAGGGTTACACCTTCAGCCTTGGTTCCGGCTCTGTCTCGTGGCGGTCTACTCGCTCGTCTTCGGTTCTCGGCTCCAGTTGTGAGGCTGAGATCTACGCCGGAGCCATGGCTGCACAGGAGCTTCGCTGGCTCACCTACCTGCTGACTGACCTTGGAGAGCCGCCTCGTTCTCCTCCAGTGCTGTACGTAGACAACAAGGCTATGCTGGCCTTGTGTCGAGAGCAGCGCTTGGAGCACAGAACGAAGCACATTGCTCTCCGCTACTTCCTTGCTCGTGAGTTGCAGCAGCGTGGTCAGTTGCGACTTGCGTACGTGGCCTCTGAGGCCAACACTGCTGATGTGTTCACCAAGGCACTTGCGCCTTGTGACCATCAGCGCTTCTGCACCCATCTGGGTCTTGTGCTTGTCTTGCCTCACTTGCTCTCCTCTTGAATTTACTTGTACTGTGACATATATATATACCTGCTCTTGCTTGTCTAGTTTTATATATATATGTCTGTACTCTTGCTTGTGAACTGGCCTTTGGCCTAGCTCTTGTGCTCGGACTGTGTGGTGACTTTGTGATCCACCCTGAGCTTTGCTTTGTCTTGCTTGACTGGTCTTGTGACCCCTTGTTCTCCCCCACTTTGCCTATGGGGGTGTGTCAGAACATATCTATAGCTTATACTGCTGTGTAGGCTGTAGTGGGGTATCCCATAGGGGGTACAACCCAGTTAGGGTTTCATATTTGTACTGCTTTCATTCATAGTTCATCTCATTCCTGCTTACTCATTTGCACAGCAACGACACTGAAGTGTCGCCAATGCTACTTTGCAGTTACAATTGTGACTTCTATGTATCAAGTTCACCATTGATCTCGGCCATATCCCACTTCTGTAATCAAAACAACGTTATGACTCCATGTTTGGGGCGACACTTAGGGCCATATTGTTATTCATGTCCCAATGCGTTAAAATCCATCAGTCGATGAGTGCAAACCTATTGAGTAGCCTGACTCTAGGATTAATAAAGGACTTGCACACATGGATAATGCGCTCGATCGATGCAACTTCAATGATCCCGTGCGTGGCCTCCTTCCGCCCCGGCACCAGTTGGGGGCAAAGTGTCTGGGGACACACCCCCTCTTCCTCGTAATACTCCACGAATACATAGGCACCTTCCTCCCCGCTGTAGTTCACTGCCCTGAAAATACAGAGACACCGCGCATACCACCACTCCTCCTCCTCCTCCTCCTCCTCCTCCTCCTCCTCCTCCTCCTCCTCCTCCTCCTCCTCCTCCTCCTCCTCCTCCTCCCTCTCTCCCGGTATTGCAATGTCGGTGAACCAGTTCTCCTTCGGGCTTGCTTTCACGAACATCGCCTTCGGAACCAAGTAGCCCCCTTTCGTGCTAGGGATGGCCACTGCGGTGTGCACCTGCCGGGTATGGGTGGGTTAGCATGAGGAGTTACACATTGTACGATGACGACTCTTCACGTACGTGTCCAACACACAAAAGCCCAACCTCTTTACAACCAAAGCCATCAGCTTGATTACCGGGTTACTAACATGACACAGCATCTCACCAACACACGTGAAGTCTGAAGGCATTCCGCGGCCATGAGTGTCGCCATGTTGTCAAACTCGCTGCCCACCGTCTCCCTGTACAGCATCCGCAGTGGGTCGTCAGCCGTCATGAGACACATGGCCTTGCTTGTGCGGGTCAGCGCGGGCTTCATGCTTCTCACAGCCTGAGAGGTGGGTTGTGAGCACGCATGGGATGAACCGGTGGAGTCATTACACCCTTATCACCTCGCACACCTGCGTGCCTTTAACAAATGCCACCAACACTACATGGCCACGCGTTGTGTACCTCTCGCAGGGCGGTGTAGTAAGTTTTCCCTCCTCCTGACAGCGCCGCAATCTCCCTTGTGATCTCGCGTTGCGTCTCCTCCTCGACAATCCTCCTTGGTATGTCTTTCCAGTTACTTCCGCGCACGGGGCTCTTCACGGTGCCCTTGTGGGTATGCTCCCACAGCTCCGTGGAATACTCGTGCGGCAAACCCCTCATGGATATGCCATTGATGAGGTGTACAACTTCGTGTAGCTTCACGAAGTTCCACTTCGACTTCTGCCTCGGGAAAGCCGCCTGCAGTGCAGCCACCAGTCTACACAAAGTTGTATGCACATTGTAGTGCGACCATTGGAAGAATCACCACAATGTACAACATAGCCTATGGTAGCAACGAAACAAGTGGCCATCGTGTTCACTCACGAGATGCCATGCTGCCTCGCGATGGCGATTGTGAGCCGCGTGTGCTTTGTCACAGCCAGCAGGGACTTGTAGAAGACCGCATAGTAGTGGAAGGCACGAACCTCCTTATCCCTCTGCTCCCTTTCCTCCGCAGAGCGCCCCACACACAGGTCGGAAATGACAATAGGGAAAACCTGCATCATGCCATGATACTCGAACGCCGCGTAATTCGCCCCGCTGCGGAAAAAGGTGGAGCCACCCGGGATGCGCACCAAGACACTCCTTGTCTCGCCCTTCACGCCAAACTTGCGGCTGTTCCACGCACCAATCACACACAAGCAACGAGATTGGATTGTTCCCGTGGTGAGCTCCGCCACGGACGCACTACCGCATACAAAACAGTTCACAGAATCTCTGTCTACTCACTGATCAAACCCCCGAATCTCGGCCTTCGACTTCCCCTCCATGAAACAGGTGGCCATATGCACCAGCACCCCAGAATCCAGCACATGCAATATGTCGCCAACAACCGCCAGGAAGACGTTACCCCACTTCGTCTCAGAGAAGTTCCAGCGCTCCAGGACGCTCTGCACGTTGGATGGTGCTGTCAGACTCATCATAAAAAGCAACATCAAGCCGCTACAATCATGCCCGCGGCCATGTGACTTGCCCCACACAAACATCGAGCGCGCACCGTGATCGTATGCGTAGACCACCTGGCCTGGATCACTGCAGCGCCTTCCACCGTCGTAGCGCTCAGTATCTTCGCCGCCGCGTGCCGCTCTCCCTTCACAGTGCGCACTAATGACTTGTTTGGCAGGTCATGAAGGTGCCCTTTCTTGATGTAGCAGCTCGAGCACGGTCTGTGCGATGCCTGCTGCATCGTTGCTGTGGCCCGGCACCCTTCCGGATAGTCGCCAACAAATGCATAGAGGCATGGATATGCCTTGACGACACCTCCCCGGCCGTCTGACACATCGAAGCTTCGAAGAGGACCACTGCATGCACCACGTACATGTTTGATGGGTCTCAGAAACCGACAATGACCCCGTTCGCCTCGAACAGGCCTAGAGCATGCATTCGGCCCACTTACTCGCGGTTCTCACGCATGAGCGGACCCATCACGATGCGATACGCCTTCTGATACACCCGCGTCTTCTCCGTCGCCGATGCCCACTCCGGCGGAAAAGGGAGCACACCCACTAGCGCATGCCCAGGCTCACGCCCCCGTAACTCCTCCGGAACATTGACCAAACCCAACAACATTGGCCATGCCTGTAGGCGTCCGTTCCCCGACGCGTAAGTGCTGTCGCTGTACGAGATGACACCCAGCACCATAGAATCCTCCTCCGGCAGTTCCGCCTGACAACGACACAAGGCGACCAACAGAGTCAGACTAACTCACATCAGAGTTTAATGTGATGCTTGGGAACATTTGCCTCTACTTGCCTGCGCCTCTTCCACCCAAGTCCCTGTGTCGGGGGTACTGAAATGTCTTGTTTCAGCCGTATCCTCTGGATCTCGCCGCGGCCGTTTGACAAATCCCCTAACATTCACGAATGTCTTCACCATCTTCTGCGCAATCTGTTCACAAGGAGGCGCGTGAAGCCTGTGTATAGCCAGTGCATAAACGGACATACACTCGCCGACTCCGTGCAGCACCAACCATCAATCGCTCACCAGCTTGGTGTCCTTGTACAGCAGTTCCAGCATTTGACACCTTCCTCCGGGGCCCCGCACCTCAATCTCTGCCTTGAGCCACGGCACCATGTCGTCCGGCGCGTGTTCCTCCCCAAACCGCCTGACGTCGGCGACGTTCTGCCAGCGCCGAACCGCTGCTGGATCGTATCCCGGGTGGTTGAATATGTGCAACACTCTATTTATTTCTCTGTCCGACAAATCAGCGTCCTTGAAGAACAGGTACAGCTCGTTCAAGGTGTTGAACAGGTCGCCAACTGTGGATACAGATCCATCGTCCGACGTCGACACGTACCCGCGCACAAAATCCGCGTGCTCGGGAAACTCTCAAATATCTGAACAGCGAGTCGGCGGAGTGGGGGCTGCTCGGGACTGACTCACTGTCCGAATCATGCGGGCTATTTCTCACCTCGGCCAAAGCCTCCGCCAACGCCTCCACCGCCCTACTCTCGAGCCTCTCGAGCAGCGTGTCCCTGCACGTGTCATTGCGATACAGATGGATTCTCAGTAGGTTGTCTGACTCTAGCTCCTGCCCGCACGACCCGCACCTATTCCCTGCCATGTGTCTTAATCTGCGCACACACCCAATGGCCGTTCCCTGACTTCCCCTCTAATTCACATTAGCTAACCATTACCGTCATGCATGTTCTCCACAACACGCATGTAGGAGCTATGCTGTTTTCGAGCTGCGCACGCCCTGCATCCTACCACCGAAACTCCGTACACCACGTCTCGCGCACCGCAGACCGTTCTATTACTCCAGTTACTACTACTCCATGTTCGGAACATGGGTCTTCCGCCTACGTCACCCGATTATCACAGCTGCTATAATGGCTTGTCAAATACATCGTGTACGCACAAAAGGGCGGAGAGTCCTGGCGAGCGGCCTTATCCGTAGCGAGAAACCCTAACCGTCTGAAATGCATGCGGTAAGACATCCCTTCGTGAAGTATGCAATTGCTTTGTTCAGGCGCGGTTGTTACACCACGACGTGGGAATATTCTCGATAAAGCAAAACATAGATCATCAATGTTCGAACCCCGTTTGTCAATTCCGATGGACTATCTCCCATCCTTGCCAGACATAAACGGTGAAATTTCAGAACAATTGTTCACACCCCTAGGAAACCTATGCCATTGCCAATGCATTTTTACACATGTGTCACACAACCACTCAATGGCATACTTAAAATCGAATACATAAGCGGGGTCAGGGCAACTAAAAGCACTACAAGTACGGATTGCTTAACATTCCTGCCATATTGGGGTAAACTTATCAGTAATAGCTGCCACGGTGGTCACGCCGACTACGACGTCGCCGCAAGAGACGATCAAGTACATCTAACAGGAGCAACGCTCCATCAATATTGGTGGCCCTGGTACCATCTGCCATAAGGGCACAAAGACAAGTCGTGAGGTAATGTGAAGCATCGGTCACGCCAAATAACAGGACGGTCGTTACCTATGAGGTCCTCGACGTGCGTACGCCTCCGCCTCTCGCGGCGCCGCCCATACTCGTGTGTACGTTCATCCGGACATCCTATGGGACATGTGCGCAACGCATAGCAGCGCGAGGTTAATAACGTGCAACATGGCTCCCAAAAGTGGCAGCACGCAGTCAAGCAATTCATGTTGTTTGGTACTCACCTGTCTGTGACCGGACGTGCCTCGTAGGAGTAGCGGCGCTAGACACGAAAGTACCCGGGACCCTGTACGCCGAGCTAGACCTGGACGGGTTTGGAGGGTCTAACTCTCCCGTCTCTACGGGCACATTATTGGCGTCGCCCCTGTTGCCAGGGAAGAAGAAGTCGAAGAGATCATTCACGCGGGTAGAACCTTCGCGTGAATCGGCCGGTGGATCTTCGCGCTCCGCACCCGCGGCTATTTCCTCAATCTGCATCCTCTCCCAGCTACTAGGTACCGAGTGTGCAGCATCTACATTCCCCCCTGCTGATATCGTGGGCTGTTCGTGGTTCAAAGGTCACGTGATTGACTGCGTAGCCCCCGCGACTCCATCCTCCGTTTCATCATCAGATGAGTCTACCACCGGCTGTCAGCCATTACCAGTGTGTGGCTCGGGTGTAACAGTCACATTGACGGTTTTATCTCGACTTATGTCGGCACCCGCGTTTATATCACCACACGCTGGCGTTTCCTGCATACGCGTTCCATCTCGATCAAAGCTACCACCCAGTAGCTTGTTTATGTGACGCGCCGCTACCTCTGTGTCGTTGCTGCTAGGGGAGGCCATAACGGGAATAATGTTAGGGTTTGAACGAATAGCCACACAGTGCTAAATGACTCCTTGTATCGCCATTGTTCGAAGCCACTTCGGAAACCATTTCCGTCAGCGATATCGCCGCCAAAATCCCGCCGTTCGACGTTGTACACCCGATTGATTTACTGTGTGTGTTACACGACATGTACAAAGAAGCTCAAAAGGTTTCATGTTTACATGATACACCAAATCTCAAACTGGCTACATCTGCAAGTATTTTAACATTTCGACTGCACAGTTCTAATCCTGTTCCGTAACAAACTATGCCCACACGCCCATAAGTCAAAAGGTCCTGTCTACCGGTTGGCGTTATACTTTACTAGGCGAACGTAGGCACAATCAATAGTCTTGGATGAGGTGCCCGTCATGGACTGTTCTTGCATGGGCTTAGTAGATACCTTGGACCACCAAGGTATCATTCCCAGAGTACGACTAAGATCCCCGATGCGCACTCCTTCGTCCATGTCCTTCATCACATTGGGCCTGTGCACCTGAAACATGCTTCATCTGGGTTTAGCGTAGGATATGCAGGCACCACAACACACACCGTCCTTTGTAAGGGCATCAACGGAACAACGTATACGTCTTACAATGGATGAGGTGCCACATCCCGTGCATATGTCTCTTGAGTGAGGTGCCGAAATCCTGGACCCATCGGACCGATGTCTCTCCTCCTGCACACCAGATAAACGCCCCTCACCTTTAATGGCCATCGGAAACACACCCAGTCGGCACGCCAACGATCCTCACCTCATATCCCATCGCCCTTGCCTCGGCCATTAGAACGACTCTGTAGTCAAATGTCGGTAACTCCAGCAGTATGACATCCTCGAGGCTTGTTGCGCTGTGATTTACGAGTCTATAATCAGCTATTGACGTCATAAACCGGCGACCTTTGGCACGTGTAATGCTCGACTCCGACTCGTCCGGATACGTGGCGTATATGAGCCTCAGCTACATGAACGGTGTGGGTGCATCGGGTGTTATTGCAAGAGACGCACGGGCTTCTGAAATCGCGCGCGCCCTGTGCTGTCTAGGACTGCGCCTTCCACTACCCAGGAATGGGTCCAGAGACCTAAGAATCGTGGCCGCGATAAGGGTCTGACCTCGTTGTGACATTATGGCACCTTGCACCTGCATTATGGCGTAGGCTATAGTGGGCTTAGACCGTATGAAATAACCCCGGGTGTTGCGCCGACGAGGCTCCAGCACGTCGCGCGCTTTACTACGCGTTGCGCTCATCATGCCACTACCAACTGAAATCGGTAACATTAGGCGGACGTTAGGGTTTTGTAAGTGTCTGTCCTACGGAAATCGAGGAACGGGCTGGTGGGACGATTGGAAGCGGTGTGGAATGGTTTGTGGAGTGTTGGCACGCTTTCATGGTCAATTGGGTGTACCGAGCACAAAGTGCAAAATTACTTCGCGCGTTCTTCAGTACGTGCCATATCGGGGAGGTGAACATTTTACTCGCTCTCGGATTGAGCGTGGAATGTGCTATATCCCCAACGTGAACAATCTCGTTACGTACACAATGATTGACAATGTGCGTATTATTCGACAAATACACCGGTTACTGAGATCAATAGGGCTCATCAGTTACTACATCCCATACTCAATATCCCCATGCACGCTAGACATGGATGCCGTTGGGGAGTTGAAGCATATCTCCTCGCTGGCCGTGGAAGACGTGGACGAGGAAGGCGCGTATGAATGCCTCCTAACCTTCTTCTCTGGTGTGCGCAGCAGACGGTCAACGAGGTCCGGGTTCCCCAAGCGCTTAAGCGTGACGACGACACTCGGAGCTACTCCTGTCGCGCTAGCAAGCCTTGTGTACGCATCAGATGCCATACGCATGAGCCGGCGGCGAGTCCTGTCGTCCCATTTGACACGGCCGACACAGCTTGAATCATCAATCCGACGGATGACCGGCTCTGGAAAACGTTCGGCCGTATCCTCGTCCATGGTGTCATCCCAAGTTGCGTAGTCCAATGCATCCATCACGCAGTCGGGGATGTCCAACTGGTCCAGCCTCCTCTGCAGGCCCGTGAGGCTAACGACGAGCTGCTCCACAACCTCGACATGCATGTCGCAGTTGATCGCCTGAAGCCGAGGCAGCCACTCGTCCGGGACGCACCCAGTGCGCCAAAACGCGAGCTGAATGTGAGATGTCGCCACCCCCCATAGTGCCTGGAATGTCCACTGCAACGTGTTCGCGGCCGATGGAGAGTTGCTGGTCCACACCCAAGCTGGAGGCACGCGCCTCATGAAGCGAGTCTGGTGGTCCACCCACATTGTGTGGAATTCGGACCTGAAGAATGTGACAATGCCCTGCACGACGGGGTTCCCCACGTCTGGTACAACATCATGAAGCTGCACAATGCGAGTATGGGTTAGGTGGTGCACCATGAAGGGCCCACTCGGCTCTCGCTTGCCCTCTCCCCAAGTGAGCTTGTGCCTACGCGAGGACACAAGGACGACGATGTCACGGTCCTCTGCAAATTTCGCAGCGTTGAGGCCTAGCATGAACTGCGTGAAAAGCTGCACGTAACAACATAGAGTATCACAGAGACATATTTTTAGCACCAACGTATTGAGTCCATATATAAGAGACATTGTTGCGTGTCATCTCTAGTACAATTGGCCATTACCTGGGGGGTTATGCGGCCGGACCGAGTACGGCGTACATATGCCCACTGGTCGCCGCTGACATCGTGGCCCAGCCTCAGTGGCTCCCGGTCAGCGCTCACTACAATTGGCCTGAAGCGATGCGCGCCGTCTGCGGAATAGAGAAGGCCGATAGACAGCCTCTTCATATCATTCCCATTGCGACCGACGAACGGATGCAGGTATGGCTGCAGAGCAGGTAGGAGAGAAACCTCTACAAATATGTAGACGTCGCTGGGAGGTGCGCCAAGGCGCGACAAGAGATCCTTTAGAGCGGCCATGGAAGTAAAGTGGCGTCTGCTACAAATGGCGGCCTATGATATAACCGGTAGGATTGGCGAGTACAGCGTCCAATGTACCTGCTAATTGACAATGAGTGAGTCTAGCGTGAGAAAAACATCGGCGCAAGCTGGCCACTCCCTCTTTGCCCTGACAGGCGTGGATTGGCCATAGAAGCTACTGATTGCGCAATGACGTGGGTACACCTCATAGGCTACCACGGTTGTGCACTCTTGAAACCACATGTTGGTGCCCTGAAAGCTAATCTGTTAGTGACATTTCCGTACACTGTACAGTATATGCCCGGGTCAGTTGGGGTTCCGAGATAGTGTGCGCATTCATGCGTACGTCAGTACACTGTTACATTGCATGGTATAGTTATACTGTTTAGGAACTATCACGCCGCATCGCCCTGAACATCAATATACATCATTTAATTTGGATGCTCCACTCATCCTCGATACGTTCAGTGATCGACAATTGTTCAATCGTGTAACTGAAACGAAGTCGAAATAAACCCATTTGGTTGCCGAAATGTTACATCGCTGTTGATCGCATTTGGTTATAATCATAACGGGACATATGTCGTCCCGATAATGGCTGCACAATTGAGTTTATAAAGGTTCCGCGTAGTATCGGCGGTGCATGCTGACGAGGGTACAGTAATCTCGACTCAATTGCACTGTGACAAGTGTCAAATATGGCTGGAACCCGCTGCCAATCACGAACCGCCATGGTGGTATCCACATTCTACAATCTCATCTGTCCCTGAGTCTCCGTCGTCTGAGCAAATCAGATGTTTATCGCCGAAGATGCCTGGTGGAGTGTATAAACGCAACAATTGCACTACAGCCCGACAGTTTAGTTCTTGCCACCCTAGGGTTTCGGCCTTTCTCATGAAGTCGCCATGGTACCGCGAACCAAAGCCCAGGCCTCTAAACGAGGCCTCCATAGTCCACAAGCAATGACATCGCGTAGGCCACCGGCAGCGCCGCGGCGGGATAACACCACGATCCCGGAATCGATGAGCAACAAGCGGCTGCGCTCGCGTGAACTCAAGCAGGGGGATACGAATACCGAGGCCGCAGTGGCCGCGTCGGTTTCAGCATGGGGCTCGCGGCTGCCATGCGTCAAAGATGAGCCCGCGCCGAATGACGCGCTGACTGCTCTACTGAACGCACCATCTTCAACGACCTTTAAGACGGTGTCTCTGTATAACCACATGGGTGTGGGCTGTCAAGTGACTGCGCACGACACATTGACGCTCGCCGACAAGGAATATCTGGGCGACGCGGTCTTCGATTTCCATAACATGTACGTTTTTGGTTGGCGATACTCCTCTAGGTTGCTTTGTCGCCACCTACGGTATGCCAACTTTAACGTTCAAGATTTTATCGTGCATTATCCCTTCGTACCAGTGCAGCCTCCTGAACATCAGGTACCCAAGGTGTCCGAACGGGAAATCATGGGTGGTCCTTGACAGCAAGGCGTATGCGTATGCCAAGCTTCACAAGAAGCCGATTGGGAGGTGCACGGGCCCGTCTGTGTTCGAGTACGATTACATCGCCGTCCCGGTATATGCCCGGTAAGTACGTCTTTTGCAAGCTGCTGTAATAAGCCCGTCTGTAGCCCCAGCCTAACAAAGGCCCCTCAATTGTGCAGGAAACACTATTCTTTGATGGTGGTAACCAACCCCAGCAGGATTGTAAGCCAGACGGCCGCACCTGTGGAGTTCATTCTGTTCGACAGTGACGGCCTCCACGCCAAGACTACTGATGCCTTTGACGGGACTAAAGCGTGAGACTCGCTATATATCACCGTGCAACCCCCTTTCAGCGGTGACGTCCTGCGACCTCATCTGACCGGTTGGCTATATCGTCGTGCAGGTTATTGCACCTCATGTGCAAACGCGATCATCCGGAGGTGGACCAGGAGGCGTCTAGGCAAGCGCTCATCAAGGCAGAAACGATAATTATGGAGGTGAGATGCTGCAAAGACAGTATGGCTCATTCTATCCCACTTGCTTTCTAATACGGGAGCGCGTTCTGATGAACGGAAACATGGTGTCTCGATGGTGCGCAGGGTCACCAGATCCCCAAACAACCTAACAGCTGGGACTGCGGAGTGTACATGTGCCAGTATCTCGAAGCACTGGTGACATCTGGGTTCATAACCGTGAGAGAGTACATATCGTTCAAGGGGGTGAGCGCTGAGAGGTACCGCCACAAGATGCGTGGGGATCTTTGTTCTCATGCCGAGGGAACGCTGATTCCCGAGCTGCAGCGCCAGGGTCTCCGCATACCTCTGCAACCTATTCCCGTTATCGACGACAACGGATACATCTGCGTCGACCCTCCCGTGGACATCCGAAGAGAGCTGCTAGACCATAAGGAGAAGTTCGCTGTGATTGAGCACGACATACAAGTTCTGACGGCCAAGATCGAGTATCTGGCCATCCGCAAAGGCGTGACGTCGGACGAGCTGGACGCAGGGGCGCGCCAACACCTTGGTGCCGTGGTGGACACGCTGGTAGAGTCGGCGACTCCACGCAAGCCCGCTAAAGCAGACCCTACCGCGGACAGAAGTGGCCCAATGGAAGTCGCGCACACTCCACCAACGCGTGCACTGGCGGCAGTGCCATCAATCTCTCCCTGTCTTGCACCTCACACATCTGCCGAGAAAGATAGCCAAGTTACTGCCGGAGACGCGACACCTGCTGTGGTCAGGCAACAACAGCGCGACCATCTTGCAGTGGCTTTGCGCAGCCGCGCTAAGACTCCCGTGCCCGCAGCTCCAGGTAACCCTGGAAGGGTCGCAAGCAGCGGCCGAACGGGAGTTATGTGGAACGCAGAGAAGCAGAGGTACTACGTCCGGATCATATCTGCTCGCCGTCAGCAGGTTCGTCTAGGGTCGTACGAGGACAAGGACGAGGCGTCATACGCGTATGCTGCGGCAGCTGTTGTACTTCGCCCGAACTCACGCATCAGCTGCACGGTTGAGCTGTCCGACGGTGACAGGCAGGCTTTAGCAGGCTGCACAGAGGAGATCCTAAGGCTACTCGTGAAGTACAGGCGGTGGAACAGATGGAGGGAGTGGAGAGCCGCAATGGCTGGCGTGGACGACGCGCAGCCGGTCGATCGCCGTTCGCGGCGAAAGGGCAGAGTGTCCCGGGCCATTAGTGACGTTGAGGAGGTGGAGGCGATCACGCAGACTACAGAGGACCAGCCTATGGCAAACGAGCCAGAGGACCGAACAGAGGACTACATGGATGACGATGAGTCCGTTGACGATGATGCTGTGTATGAACTTGGAAACGATACTTTCGACGAAGATGATGGATGGGAGGATGTCAACCGTGCACAGGGTGTTGCATGAAGCACTAAACAGGGTGGCCATTGGACGAGGGGTTGTTGTAGTTGTGTGCTCATACTGATAGGACTTAGACCTGGTGGCGGGTAGCCGAATCTGGAAATGTAAGCATCGCATCTACCACGGTTTTGAACTGTCCATATCCAGGAGATGTGAATATATGACAAAGACCTCTTAAACGATGCACATGTTGAAACTGTGACAACGGTTGGGGGTAGTAGCAAATGGTGAAAAAAGCGGGTGTATAATTGGAGTAACGCATCTGACAGAAACGTGGACGAGCATCGACGATGTGACAATCCTGGCACGGCGACATGTTACATGTGGAAATTGTGGCTGACAATTGTCTGTAATCAAACTGGCCACTCTAACCGTGACATGTGTAGAATTGTGCGCGTGGCCAAGAGCGTGAGGCAAATAGTGCGGTGACAAACTCCGTTATCGAGCATTGCGATTTACACAAGAGTGGTAAGGGGACTGATGCGAGCGAAGGTAGAACCCCGGGGTGGTTTAAAGCTACGCCATTTCGAACCCGTTGTGTATGCGGTCTGAGATGCTGTCTCCGCCAGAGGTCGATATGACTCCCACCGACGGCGGTCGTTCCAAGCGGGCGAAGACTGCGCCGTCATGGTTAGCTGAGTCATATGAATACGGGGAGCGGAAGAAGAAAGGACGACCCCTAGCGGAACCCAAGAGGCGTAAAACAAGCACAGGAAAATGTGGCGCCGCGGATAAGAACGCGGGGCATGACGAAGGTAACATTTGTGACGTGACATGTACCAGTGCTAATGCTTGTCTGTGGTGATATATGCCGTATGCGCACGCAAACTACACACCCTTATACCTACCACGCAACTGGTCACAGAGACTCGAGAAGTGCCGCTGCAGATATGCAGCGCCAACGCTGTCGGGGCCGTCAACGCGGAGGCAGCCTGCACGCCCATTGTCGCCAACGCACCGCAAGGGGAGGAGGACACCGAGGCCGTGAAGGAACGCCTGATAGACGAGTTAATGGAAGGCAAAGATGAGGACGACGAGGATGGAAACGGTGGTGGTCAGTCGTCAAGCAACGATCCGTGTGGCGAGAACGGATCAGAGGAGGAGCAGGCCACAAAAGCGCCACATTCGAGGAAGCGGATAGATGCAGCCGATGGCCAAGTCACACGCGAGGAATTTGATGCGTTGCGTGATTCCCAGAATGATACCGCGAAGACACTGGCTCGTCTTGAGTCACACGTACTGACCATCATCCGCCTTGGCGAACGGCGTAAGCGCACGCGGGCGTCCACAAGTGCCGCAGCTTCGCTCGGCCGGGAAGTTTTGAAGCGGAAACGCCAGTCAGATGATGACGAAGAATCCACGTGCGATGAGGACGATTTGCCGGCGAAAGTGGCACGGCACACGCGTCACGACAAGTCGCCAGTGCTCCAAACCGCCCTTGACATCCTTCCAGCAGAGAAGGCTTGGAAGGTGAGGCCTCGCATAGTGTGTTCTGCTCACGTCGAGGCACAGTTGGTGGATACACTACATATGTCGTCACCGTTTCCCCCCCCCGTACAACTATTTTCAATGTCGCAGGGTGTTTGCGACATGGTTAAGGATTATCTGTTTGTAGAAGCCCCGAACGAGAAGATGGACTTCTATCCGAGTCGCGACGCCAAAAACGCGGGCCTATGCCATGTCATGTCCACCATTTCTCCCAAAACTGCGACTCTGGCTTTAGACGCTGATAAGGCTCGACGGCAGGATCTGAACAAGACATTGTCCGAGTACAAAACAGGGTTGGCCGGACGCGCTCGCGGAGTTTTTCTTCCACGAATTGGTCTTTTCCGTGACGACGAGGACAGGGCCAGTCCTTGGGCACGTAAGACGGAGCGCACTGAGGAGCGTGCATGAAAGAGATATTGCGTCCCTGTCCCAGACGATGGTGCGTGTTCGCTTGTCATATGGCCGGAGCGACTTTCCGCAACTCCTGTGTCGTGCCATAGTGGACCAGACATGTCTTTGAACCCTCCCCTTTTTCCGTACGCGGTATCGTTGTACCCGTTTTGCATTCCACGTGCGCAGGGGACCCGACCTTGTGCAAGTGGCACATCAGCAAAGATGGACTGCCATTTGCATCCGGAGCGTTCGCGGCATGTGCCATCGCGGCTTTCGGAGGGAAGCGGAAGGACAAAGAAACAACTATAAAGCTGTACCACATGTCGTGGCTCGAGCACCTTGTACGTTTACACCGATGTGAACATATGTTGTAGCCACTTTCCTTCAACTCGCCGTTGTAAATGGGCTTCTCCTGCCTTCGCAGATCACGGACGCCATTATCAACTGGGAGAAGCGCAAGGGGAAACTACACAACTCTCCGTGCGAGAATGGCGCTTCTGTGCGCAGGATTCAGAAGCTGGCCTTCGATGCCATTGCGGATGCAGTATGCCGGAATGAAGTGCCCTACGACGAGGGGAAGAAGTCCTGGAAGTGGGGCAGGCTTGGGCTCCGCCTTTCATCTTGCGACCTGGAATGCCTCCTGGAAGATGAAGCAGCCTCCGAAGACGAAAAACATGAGTCCTCCGCGTCGGAAGCATCGGATAGTGAAACAGATGGGTGACGTCCTGATAGTGTGTTTAATCCAATTGTGTGTCGTAGACTAGTGTAGTGGTTTAGTGGGGACAGGTTGTGGTTGTTGTTGGTTCAGAGCATTTGTGCACTAAATCGGTGACATATATGTTGGATATTGCACACCTAGCGGAGACCTTGTGCATGTTGGACACGAGAATGGTTGAAACGCAACACTCTGCATTCCGCGCAGTACAGCGACAAATGCGGCGCTAATCGCGGCGACAGATGCGGCGGGGTAAATAGAAGCCGTTAGATGTCACGCTAGTCTAGCGACGTGGATAGAGGGCAACCGTACAATATGCCGAACCGCTCATCAATGAACCGCGGCTTTTTTGTTTGCCCGACGACGGTGTCTAATGGCTATTTGCCACGTGTGTGATGGATATGGTCACCGGTGTGTTATCGTGAGATCTGCGACGATTACGTGTGAACGTGCGATTGGTATTAGTAGTCCTAGTTGGGAAACCCT
Source organism: Closterium sp. NIES-65 (assembly GCA_948144175.1). Classification (NCBI taxonomy): domain Eukaryota; kingdom Viridiplantae; phylum Streptophyta; class Zygnematophyceae; order Desmidiales; family Closteriaceae; genus Closterium; species Closterium sp. NIES-65. The sequence continues at coordinate 19,608 of CANXME010002476.1, read as the reverse complement.
ATCACCGAACGGACGGCGTTTGTAGGTACAGGTGGATTCCACTACAAATCGTGGGATGGCATTTGTATCGGACGGACGGTAGAGATGAGGCGTATGGGTGTGAGATCTGGAGGTTGTCGGCGTATCCGGTGCGGCCATGTGCCGTGCTGCGGTTGGCATAGCGGAGTTGCCACGCGACAATCGCGTGCGTACAACTGTGGCCATCTCGACCGTACATGCGGCATGATACGATTCGTTCTGGTTTGGCATCCACCTGTCATAAAGCGTTATTACACGTGTAAATAGTATGCTGACGTGGAATAGTGACTTCATGTATGCTAATCGGCAGCTATGTGGCAACACATAGGTGTAACCGTGGAATGTCCGCATGGTGACGCAAATGTCACTGGCAGCTACATGACGTAGAAGCGACCCACATGACGCCGTGCGGGTTGCGGCCATGTTGCCGGAAACGTTGCAACAAAGCTGCGGGAAAGTTGCGGGAAAACCACTTTCCCTGTAACCCTGACCCAGAAGCCTTTGACCTAGACTTTTTTTTTGCGAAACAGAAGTTGCGGAAAAGCAACTTTGAAGCTGCAGGGAAGCAACTTTATGTGCTTGGTTTTTTCGCCATGTTGTATAGTGCCTCGGCGTCGTTCGCGTCCTTCTTAGCCTTGTTCAGCACAACCTTATGGTCATCAGCTTGTTTCCTCGTGTCCGCCTTGTCCTTGTTTGTCGCAGCCCACTCAAACTGCATTCTCGAGACGCGCTCAACAGACCGCTTCGCCTGCTGTACAAGCGCGCCCTGAATCCGAACCGCCTGAGCGCGGATCGACTGCGCCTCGAGAGCATCCACCTGCGCCTAGGGCGTCTTGAGCTTCGTTGTGAGCCGCGCGCAGTACGTCGAGTCGTCGCTCGCCTCCTTGACGATCGCGTTCTGCTCCGTCAGCAGATCCGCCGTAAGATTCGCGCGCGCCTCATCGCGAAATTCCGAGTTTGCACAAAATGTACACGGTAGCTTTTCCTGCAGGAAATCTTCGGAAAAGCTTCGGAAAACCATCGGCGCGCACAATTGCACCTGAGTGGCCAAAGTGACATTGCACCAACGACACTGAAGTGTCGCCAATGCTACTTTGCAGTTACAATTGTGACTTCGAAGTATCAAGTTCACCAGTGATCCCGGCCATACCCCAATTCCGTATCAAAACAACGCTATGACTCCATGTTTGGGGCGACACTTTGGGCCATATTGTTATTCATGTCGCAATGCGTTAAAATCCATCAGTCGATGAGTGCAAACCTATTGAGTAGCCTGACTCTAGGATTAATAAAGGACTTGCACACATGGACAATGCGCTCGATCGATGCAACCTCAATGATCCCGTGCGTGGCCTCCTTCCGCCCCGGCACAAGTTGGGGGCAAAGAGTCTGGGGACACACCCCCTCTTCCTCGTAATACTTCACGAATACATATGCACCTTCCTCCCCGCTACAGTTCACCGCCCTGAAAATACAGAGACACCGCGCATACCACCACTCCTCCTCCTCCTCCTCCTCCTCCCTCTCTCCCGGTATTGCAATGTCGGTGAACCAATTCTCCTGCGGGCTTGCTTTCACGAACATCGCCTTCGGAACCAAGTAGCCCCCTTTCGTGCTAGGGATGGCCACTGCGGTGTGCACCTACCGGGTATGGGTGGGTTAGCATGAGGACTAACACCTTGTACGATGACGCCTCTTCACGAACGTGTCCAAGACACAACAGCCCAACCTCTTTACAACCGAAGCCATTAGCTTGATTACCGGGTTACTAACATGACAAATCATCTCACCAACACACGTGAAGTCTGAAGGCCTTCCGCGGCCATGAGTGTCGCCATGTTGTCAAACGCGCTGCCCACCGTCTCCCTGTACAGCATCCGCAGTGGATCGTCAGCCGTCATGAGACACATGGCCTTGCTCGTGCGGGTCAGCGCGGGCTTCATGCTTCTCACAGCCTGAGAGGTGGGTTGTGAGCACGCATGGGATGAACCGGTGGAGTCATTACACCCTTATCACCTCGCACACCTGCGTGCCTTTAACAAATGCCACCAACACTACACGGCCACGCGCTGTGTACCTCTCGCAGGGCGGTGTAGTAAGTTTTCCCTCCTCCTGACAGCGCCGCAATCTCCCTTGTCATCTCGCGTTGCGTCTCCTCCTCGACTATCCTCCTTGGTATGTCTTTCCAGTTGCTTCCGCGCACGGGCCTCTTCACGGTGCCCTTGTGGGTATGCTCCCACAGCTCCGTGGAATACTCGTGCGGCAAACCCCTCATGGATATGCCGTCGATGAGGTGTACAACTTCGTGTAGCTTCACTAAGTTCCACTTCGACTTCTGCCTCGGGAAAGCCGCCTGCAGTGCAGCCACCAGTCTACACAAAGTTGTATGCACATTGTAGTGTGATCATTGGAAGAATCACCACAGATGTACAACATAGCCTATTATAGCAACAAAACAAGTGGCCATCGTGTTCACTCACGAGATGCCATGCTGCCTCGCGATGGCGATTGTGAGCCGCGTGTGCTTTGTCACAGCCAGCAGGGACTTGTAGAAGACCGCATAGTAGCGGAAGGCACGAACCTCCTTATCCCTCTGGTCCCTTTCCTCCGCAGAGCGCCCCACACACAGGTCGGAAATGACAATAGGGAAAACCTGCATCATGCCACGATACTCGAACGCCGCGTAATTCGCCCCGCTGCGGAAAAACGTGGAGCCACCCGGGATGCGCACCAAGACACTCCTTGTCTCGCACTTCACGCCAAACTTGCGGCTGTACCACGCACCAATCACACACAAGCAACGAGATTGGATTGTTCCCGTGGTGAGCTCCGCCACGTACGCACTACCACATACAAAACAGTTCACAAAATCTCTGTGTACTCACTGATCAAACCCCCGAATCTCGGCCTTCGACTTCCCCTCCATGAAACAGGTGGCCATATGCACCAGCACCCCCGAATCCAGCACATGCAATATGTCGCCAACAACCGCCAGGAAGACGTTACCCCACTTCGTCTCCGAGAAGTTCCAGCGCTCCAGGACGCTCTGCACGTTGGATGGTGCTGTCAGACTCATCATAAAACGCGACATCAAGCCGCTACAATCATGGCCGCGGCCATGTGACTTGCCCCACACAAACATCGAGCGCGCACCGTGATCGGATGCGTAGACCACCTGGCCTGGATCACTGCAGCGCCTTCCACCGTCGAAGCGCTCAGCATCTTCGCCGCCGCGTGCCGCTCTCCCTTCACAGTGCGCACTATTGACTTGTTTGACAGGTCATGAAGGTGCCGTTTCTTGATGTAGCAGCTCGAGCACGGTCTGTGCGATGCCTGCTGCATCGTTGCTGTGGCACGGCACCCTTCCGGATAGTCGCCAACAAATGCATAGAGGCATGGATATGCCTTGACGACACCTCCCCGGCCGTCTGACACATCGAAGCTTCGAAGAGGACCACTGCATGCACCACTTACACGTTTGATGGGTCTCAGAAACCGACAATGACCCCGTTCGCCTCGAACAGGCCTAGAGCATGCATTCGGACCACTTACTCGCGGTTCTCACGCATGAGCGGACCCATCACGATGCGATACACCTCCTGATACACCCGCGTCTTCTTCGTCGCCGATGCCCACTCCGGCGGAAAAGGGAGCACACCCACTAGCGCATGCCCAGGCTCACGCCACCGTAACTCCTCCGGGACATTGACCAAACCCATCAACATTGGCCATGCCTGTAGGCGTCCGTTCCCCGACGCGTAAGTGCTGTCGCTGTACGAGATGACACCCAGCACCATAGAATCCTCCTCCGGCAGTTCCGCCTGACAACGACACAAGGCTACCAACAGAGTCAGACTAACTCACATCAGAGTCCAATGTGAAGCTTGGGAACATTTGCCTCTACTTGCCTGCGCCTCTTCCAGCCAAGTCCCTGTGTCGGGGGTACTGAAATGTCTTGTTTCAGCCGTATCTTCTGGATCTCGCTGCGGCCGTTTGACAAATCCCCTAACATTCACGAATGTCTTCACCATCTTCTGCGCAATCTGTTCACAAGGAGGCGCGTGAAGCCCGTGTATAGCCAGTGCATAAACACACATACACTCGCCGACTCCGTGCAGCGCCAACCATCAATCGCTCACCAGCAGTTCCAGCATCTGACACCTTCCTCCGGGGCCCCGTACCTCAATCTCTGCCTTGAGCCACGGCACCATGTCGTCCGGCGCGTGTTCCTCCCCAAACCGCCTGACGTCGGCGACGTTCTGCCAGCGCCGAACCGCTGCTGGATCGTATCCCGGGTGGTTGAATATGTGCAACACTCTATTTATTTCTCTGTCCGACAAATCAGCGTCCTTGAAGAACAGGTACAGCTCGTTCAAGGTGTTGAACAGGTCGCCAACTGTGGATACAGATCCATCGTCCGACGTCGACACGTACCCGCGTACAAAATCCGAGTGCTCGGGAAACTCTCTTAAATATCTGAACAGCGAGTCCGCGGAGTGGGGGCTGCCCCAGACTGACTCACAGTTCGAGTGATGCGGGCTATTTCTCACCTCGGCCAAAGCCTCCGCCAACGCCTCCACCGCCCTACTCTCGAGCCTCTCGAGCAGCGTGTCCCTGCACTTGTCATTGCGATACAGATGGATTCTCAGTAGGTTGTCTGACTCTAGCTCCTGCCCGCACGCCCCGCACCTGTTCCCTGCCATGTGTCTTAATTTGCGCACACAACCAATGGCGTATCCCTGACTTCCCCTCTAATTCGCGTTAGCTAACCATTACCGTCATGCATGTTCTCCACTACACGCATGTAGGAGCTATGCTGTTATCGAGCCGCGCACGCCGTCCATCCTTCCACCGAAACTCCGTACACCACGTCTCGCGCACCGCATACCGTTCTATTACTCCAGCTACTACTACTGCATGTTCGGAACATGGGTCTTCCGCCTACGTCACTCCATTATCACAGATGCTATAATGGATCGTCTAATACATCGTGTACGCACAAAAGGGCGCAGAGTCCTAGCGGGCGGCCTTATCCGTAGCGAGAAACCCTAACCGTCTGAAATGCATGCGGTAAGACATCCCTTCGTGAAGTATGCACTTGCTTTGTTCAGGCGCGGTGGTTACACCACGACGTGGGAATATACTCGATACAGCAAGACATCTATCATCAATGTTCGAACCCCGTTTGTCAATTCCGATGGACTATCTCCCATCCTTGTCAGACATAAACGGTGAAATTTTATAACAATTGTTCACACCCCTAGGAAACCTATGCCTATGCATTTACCAACATGTGTCACACAAAAACTCAATGGCATACTTAGTATCGAATACATAAGCGGGCTCAGGGCAACTAAACGCATTACAAGTACGGCATGCTTTACATTCCTGCCATATTGGGGTAAACATATCAGTAATAGCTGCCACGGTGGTCACGCCGACTACGACGTCGCCGCAAGAGACGATCAAGTACATCTAACAGGAGCAACGCTCCATCAATATTGGTGGACCTGGTACCATCTGCCATAAGGGCACAAAGACAAGTCGTGAGGCAATGTGAAGCATCGGTCACGGCAAATAACAGGACGGTCGTTACCTCCGGGGTCCTCGACGTGCGTACGCCTCCGCCTCTCGCGGCGCCGCCCATACTCGTGTGTACGTTCATCCGGACATCCTATGGGACATTTGCGCAACGCATAGCAGCGCGAGGTTAATAACGTGCAACATGGCTCCCATAAGTGGCAGCACGCAGTCAAGCAATTCATGATGTTTGGTACTCACCTGTCTGTGACCGGACGTGCCTCGTAGGAGTAGCGGCGCTAGACACGAAACTACCCGGGACCCTGTACGCCGAGCTAGACCTAGACGGGTTTGGAGGGTCTGACTCTCCCGTCTCAACGGGCACATTATTGGCGTCGCCCCTGTTGCCAGGGAAGAAGAAGTCGAAGAGATCATTCACGCGGGTAGAACCTTCGCGAGAATCGGCCGCTGGATCTTCGCGCTCCGCACCCGCGGCTATTTCCTCAATCTGCATCCTCTCCCAGCTACTAGGTACCGATTGTGCCGCATCTACATTCCCCCCTGCTGATATCGTGGCCTGTTCGTGGTTCACAGGTCCCGTAATTGACTGCGTAGCCCCCGCGTCTCCATCCTCTGTTTGATCATCAGTTGAGTCTACCACCGGCTGTCGGCCATTACCAGTTTGTGGCTCGGGTGTAACAGTCACAATGACGGTTTTATCTCGACTTATGTCGGCACCCGCGTTTATATCACCACACGCTGGCGTTCCCTGCATACGTGTTCCATCTCGATCAAAGCTACCACCCAGTAGCTTGTTTATGTGACGCGCCGCTACCTCTGTGTCGTTGCTGCTAGGGGAGGCCATAACTGGAATATGGTTAGGGTTTGAACGAATAGCCACACAGTGCTAAATGACTCCTTGTATCTGCCTCCTATTTGTTCGAAGCCACTTCGGAAACCATTTCCGTCAGCGATATCGCCGTCAAAATCTCGTCGTTCGACGTTGTACATTCGACGTTGTACACCCGATTGATTTACGGTGTGTGTTAGACGACATGTACAAAGAAGCTCGATACCGTGAACGGACCTGAAAACTCTAAAGGTTTAATGTTTACATGATACATCAAATCTCAAACTGGCTACATCTGCAAGTATTTTAACATTTCGACGGCACAGTCTAATCCCGTTCCGTATCAAACAATGCCAACACGCCGATATGTCAAAAGGTCCTGTCTACCGGTTGGCGTTATACTTTACTAGGCGAACGTAGGCACAATCAATAGTCTTGGATGAGGTGCCCGTCATGGACTGTTCTTGCATGGGCTTAGTAGATACCTTGGACCACCAAGGTATCATTCCCAGAGCACGAGTGAGATCCCCGATGCGCACTCCTTCGTCCATGTCCTTCAACACCTTGGGCCTGTGCACCTGAAACATGCTTCATCTGGGTTTAGCGTAGGATATGCAGGCACCACAACACATACCGTCCTTTGTAAGGGCATTAACGGAACAACGTATACGTCTTACAATGGATGAGGTGCCACATGTCAGAATATTATTCTTATGTTCTAGCCTGTAGTGGGGTGCTCTATAGCGAGTACAACCCTTCTAGGGTTTGCTATTTGTATCCCCATTTCTGCTAGTTCATTCCCCTTTCTTCTTCTAACTTTTGTCATGCTATCAGAGCAGGTCGATCCCCTTGGATCGATCCTGTGGGTGGGCTTACCACCGCTTAGCTTCCGCTGCTACTACTGCTACTACTCTCTGAGCCGCACGCCCCGTGGCGTGCGGCATTTTTTTCATCCCGCCGTGCGCCCCGAGGCGCGCGGCGGTTTTCTGCCCGCCGTGCACCCCGAGGCGCGCGGCGGTTCATTGCCCGCTGTGCGCCCCGGGGCGCGCGGCGAGCTTCTCCCCTACGTCGCGGCCCCGCCCCGATCGTCGCGGCCCCGCCCCTCGACGTGGCCCCGCTCTACGTCGCGGCCCCGCCCCGGCCCGTCGCCGCCCGTGCGCCTGCCCGGCTCGGCCCCGCCCTTCGTCGCGGCCCCGCCCCGGCCCGTCGCCGCCCGTGCGCCTGCCCGGCTCGGCCCCGCCCTACCTTTGTGGCTCCGCCCTATGTTGCGGCCCCGCCCTATGTCGCGGCCCCGCCCTACGGCTCGGCCCCGCCCTTCGTCGCGGCCCCGCCCCGGCCCGTCGCCGCCCGTGCGCTTGCCCGGCTCGGCCTCGCCCTACCTTCTCGGCCCCGCCCTTCGTCGCGGCCCCGCCCCGGCCCGTCGATGCCCGTGCGCCTGCCCGGCTCGGCCCCGCCCTACGTCGCGGCCCCGCCCCGCTCGTCGCGGCCCCGCCCCTTGTCGCGGCCCCGCCCTCCAACCAGGCCCGTTGTGGGCCCCTTTCACCACACCGCCTCCCCCCCCCCCCTGCCATTTCCCGTCGTCCGTCGTGGCGACCTGAGGGGGCCGCTTGGCGAGCTGTGGGGTGGCAGGTATGGGGGTGGCCGGTGTGCCTTCCTCCCTTTCTCCTCCTCCTCCTTCGTCTCCCACTGCTGCAGCTGTCGCTGAGGGGGGTGGTTGTGTGGGAGACTGGGTTTAGGGTTTAAGGGGGGGTGCGTGGGAGTGGAGCTAGCGGTGTAGCAGTGGGTGTGTATGAGGGGGGTGGGATTGTGTGTGGGAGGTTGAGCGGAGGTTGCCAGTTTGTCGTCCGCAGCACCTGTAGTCCGGGGCGCTGTCCCGGTAGCCCAGTGAGCTTGTCGCTGAGCCGGTCGCCTGTGGGTCCGTTGCCCGTCTGCCGCTACTTGAGCCGCGGGGCCTGTTACTCCCGTAGTCCGGGGTGCTGTCCCGGTAGCCACTGTGCTCGCCACTCCTGTTGCCCGTGTGTCTGCAGCTTCAGCCGCCGCCTTCTATCTCCTCTCCTCTCACTCTCCCTCCTCCTCCTCACTTGCCCATTGTGACCACTGCTAGCTTTGCTCATAATTGTGAACTTTGAACTATTTCTTCTTGACCTTGTGCTCAGAATGCGTGGTGACATTGTGATCCACCCTGAGCTTGTACTGTTTTGCCTGCTCTGCTGATTACACCCCACTTTGGCTATGGGGGTGTGTCAGAATATTATTCTTATGTTCTAGCCTGTAGTGGGGTGCTCTATAGCGAGTACAACCCTTCTAGGGTTTGCTATCTGTATCCCCATTTCTGCTAGTTCATTCCTCTTTCTTTTCTTCTAATTTTGTCACCACATCCCGAGATTATGTCTCCTGAGTGAGGTGCCGAAATCCTGGACCCATCGGACCGATGTCTCTCCTCCTGCACACCAGATAAACGTCCCACACCTTTCATGGCCATCTGAAACACACCCAGTCGGCACGCCAACGATCCTCACCTCATATCCCATCGCCCGTGCCTCGGCCATTAGAACGACTCTGTAGTCAAATGTCGGTAACTCCAGCCGTATGACATCCTCGAGGCTTGTTGCGCTGTGATTTACGAGTCTGTAATCCGCTATTGACGTCATAAACCGGCGACCTTTGGCACGTGTAATGCTCGACTCCGACTCGTCCGGATACGTGGCGTATATGAGCCTCAGATACATGAACGGTGTGGGTGCGTCGGGTGTTATTGCAAGAGACGCACGGGCTTCTGAAATCGCGCGCGCCCTGTGCTGTCTAGGACTGCGCCTTCCACTACCCAGGAATGGGTCCAGAGACCTAAGAATCGTGGCCGCGCTAAGGGTCTGACCTCGTTGTGACATTATGGCACCCTGCACCTGCATTATGGCGTAGGCTATAGTGGGCTTAGACCGTATGAAATAACCCCGGGTGTTGCGCCGACGAGGCTCCAGCACGTCGCGCGCTTTACTACACGTTGCGCTCATCATGCCACTACCAACTGAAATCGGTAACATTAGGCGGACGTTAGGGTTTTGTAAGTGTCCGTCCTACCGAAATCGAGCTACGGGCTGGTGGGACGATTGGAAGCGGTGTGGAATGGTTTGTGGATTGTTGGCACGCTTTCATGGTCAACAGGGTATACCGAGCACAAAGTGCAAAATTACTTCGCGCGTTCTTCAGTATGTGCCATATCGGGGAGGTGAACATTTTACTCGCTCTCGGATTGAGCGTGGAATGTGCTATATCCCCAACGTGAACAATCTCGTTACGTACACAATGATTGACAATGTGCGTATTATTCGACAAATACAACGGTTCCGGAGATCAATAGGGCTCATCAGTTACTACATCCCATACTCAATATCCCCATGCACGCTAGACATGGATGCCGTTGGGGAGTTGAAGCATATCTCCTCGCTGGCCGTGGAAGACATGGACGAGGAAGGCGCGTATGAATGCCTCCTAACCTTCTTCTCTGGTGTGCGCAGCAGACGGTCAACGAGGTCCGGGTTCCCCAAGCGCTTAAGCGTGACGACAACACTCGGAGCTACTCCCGTCGCGCTAGCAAGCCTTGTGTACGCATCAGATGCCATACGCATGAACCGGCGGCGAGTCCAGTCGTCCCATTTGACGCGGCCGACACAGCTTGAATCATCAATCCGACGGATGACCGGCTCTGGAAAACGTTCGGCCGTATCCTCGTCCATGGTGTCATCCCAAGTTGCGTAGTCCAATGCATCCATCACGCAGTCGGGGATGTCCAACTGGTCCAGCCTCCTCTGCAGGCCCGTGAGGCTAACGACGAGCTGCTCCACAACCTCGACATGCATGTCGCGGTTGATCGCCTGAAGCCGAGGCAGCCACTCGTCCGGGACGCACCCAGTGCGCCAAAACGCGAGCTGAATGTGAGATGTCGCCACCCCCCACAGTGCCTGGAATGTCCACTGCAACGTGTTCGCGGCCGATGGAGAGTTGCTGGTCCACACCCAAGCTGGAGGCACGCGCCTCATGAAGCAAGTCTGGTGGTCCACCCACATTGTGCGGAATTCGGACCTGAAGAATGTGACAATGCCCTGCACGACGGGGTTCCCCACGTCTGGTACAACATCATGAAGCTGCACAATGCGAGTATGGGTTAGGTGGTGCACCATGAAGGGCCCACTCGACTCTCGCTTGCCCTCTCCCCAAGTGAGCTTGTGCCTCCGCGAGGACACAAGGACGACGATGTCACGGTCCTCTGCAAATTTCGCAGCGTTGAGGCCTAGCATGAACTGCGTGAAAAGCTGCACGTAACAACAAAGAGAATCACAGTGACATATTTTTAGCACCACCGTATTGAGTCCATATATAGGAGACAATCGCACTAGTCATTTGTAGTACAATTGGCCATTACCTGGGGGGTTATGCGGCCGGACCGAGTACGGCGTATATATGCCCACTGGTCGCCGCTGACATCGTGGCCCAACCTCAGTGGCTCCCGGTCGGCGCTCACAACAATGGGCCTGAAGCGATGCGCGCCGTCTGCGGAATAGAGAAGGCCGATAGACAGCCTCTTCATATCATTCCCATTGCGACCGACGAACGGATGCAGGTATGGCTGCAGAGCAGGTAGGAGAGAAACCTCTACAAATATGTAGACGTCGCTGGGAGGTGCGCCAAGGCGAGACAAGAGATCCTTTAGAGCGGCCATGGAAGTAAAGTGGCGTCTGCTACAAATGGCGGCATATGATATAACCTGTAGGATTGGCGAGTACAGCGTCCAATGTACCTGCTATTTGACAATGAGTGAGTCTAGCGTGAGAAAAACGTCGGCGCAAGCTGGCCACTCCCTCTTTGCCCTGACAGGCGTGCATTGGCCACAGAAGCTACTGATTGCGCAATGACGTGGGTACACCTCATAGGCTACCACGGTTGTGCACTCTTTAAACCACATGTTTGTGTTTTGAAACCTAATCTGTTAGTGACATCTCCGTACCCTGTACAGTATATGCCCGGGTCAGTTGGGGTTCCGAGATAGTGTGCGCATGAATGCGTACGTTCGTATATTGTTACAATGCATGGTATAGTTATACTGTTTAGGAACTATCTCGCCGCATCGCCCTGAACATCAATATACATCATTTAATTTGGATGCTGCACTCGTCGTCGATTCGTTCAGTGTTCGACAATAGTTCAATGGTGTAACTGAAACGAAGTCGAAATATACCCATCCGCGTCAAGGTGAGAGGCCGAAATGTTACGTCGATGTTAATCGCATTTGGTTATGTTCATAACGGGACATTACTCGTCCCGATAATGGCTGCACAATTGAGTTTATAAAGGTTCCGCGTAGTATCGCCGGTGCATGCTGACGAGGGTACAGTAATCTCGACTCAATTGCACTGTGACAAGTGTCGAATATGGCTGGAAACCGCTGCCTATCACGAACCGCCATGGTGGTATCCACTTTCTTCAATCTCCTCTGTCCCTGAGTCTCCGTCGTCCGAGCAAATCAGATGTTCATCCCCGAAGATGCCTGGTGGAGTGTATAAACGCAACAATCGCACTACAAGCCCGACAGTTTAGTTCTTGCAACACTAGGGTTTCGGCGTTCCTCATGAACTCGCCATGGTACCGCGAACCAAAGCCCAGGCCTCTAAACGAGGCCTCCACAGTCCACAAGCCATGACATCGTGTAGGCCACCGGCAGCGCCGCGGCGGGATAACACCACGATCCCAGAATCGATGAGCAACAAGCGGCTGCGCTCGCGTGAACTCCAGCAGGGGGATACGAATACCGAGGCCGCAGTGGCCGCGTCGGTTTCAGCATGGGGCTCGCGGCTGCCATGCGTCAAAGATGAGCCCGCGCCGAATGACGCGCTGACTGCTCTACTGAACGCACCATCTTCAACGACCTTTAAGACGGTGTCTCTGTATAACCACATGGGTGTGGGCTGTCAAGTGACTGCGCACGACGCATTGACGCTCGCCGACAAGGAATATCTGGGGGACGCGGTCGTCGATTTCCATAACATGTACGTTTTTGGATGGCGATACTCCTCTAGGTTGCTGTGTCGCCACCTACGGTATGCCGACTTTAACGTATAAAAATTTATCGTGCGTTATCCATTCACACCCGTGCAGCCTCCTGAACATCAGGTACCCAAGGTGTCCGAACGGGAAATCATGGGTGGTCCTTGACAGCAAGGCGTATGTGTATGCCAAGCTTCACAAAAAGCCGATTGGGAGGTGCACGGGCCCGTCTGTGTTCGAGTACGATTACATCGCCGTCCCGGTATATGCCGGGTAAGTACGTCTTTTGCAAGCCGCTGTAATAAGCTCGTCTGTCGCCCCAGCCTAACAAAGGCCCCTCAATTGTGCAGGAAACACTACTCTTTGATGGTGGTAACCAACCCAAGCGGGATTGTTAGCCAGACGGCCGCACCTGTGGAGTTCATTCTGTTCGACAGTGACGGCCTCCACGCCAAGACTACTGATGCCTTTGACGGGACTAAAGCGTGAGACTCGCTATATATCACCGTGCAACCCCCTTTCAGCGGTGACGTCCTGCGACCTCATCTGACCTGTTGGCTATATCGTCGTGCAGGTTATTGCACCTCATGTGCAAACGCGATCATCCGGAGGTGGACCAGGAGGCGTCTAGGCAAGCGCTCATCAAGGCAGAAACGATAATCATGGAGGTGAGATGCTGCAAAGACAGTATGGCTCATTCTATCCCACTTGCTTTCTAATACGGGAGCGCGTTCTGATGAACGGAAACATGGTGTCTCGATGGTGCGCAGGGTCACCACATCCCGAAACAACCTAACAGCTGGGACTGTGGAGTATACATTTGCCAGTATCTCGAAGCACTGGCGACATCTGGGTTCATAACCGTGAGAGAGTACATATCGTTCAAGGGGGTGAGCGCTGAGAGGTACCGCCACAAGATGCGTGGGGATCTTTGTTCTCATGCCGAGGGAACGCTGATTCCCGAGCTGTAGCGCCAGGGTCTCCGCATACCTCTGCAGCCTGTTCCCGTTATCGACGACAACGGATACATCTGCGTCGACCCTCCCGTGGACATCCGAAGAGAGCTGCTAGACCACAAGGAGAAGTTCGCTGTGATTGAGCACGACATACAAGTTCTGACGGCCAAGATCGAGTATCTGGCCATCCGCAAAGGCGTGACGTTGGACGAGCTGGACGCAGGGGCGCGCCAACACCTTGGTGCCGTGGTGGACACGCTGGTAGAGTCGGCGACTCCACGCAAGCACGCTAAAGCAGACCCTACCGCGAACAGAAGTGGCCCAATGGAAGTCGCGCAGACTCCACCGAAGCGTGCACTGGCGGCAGTGCCATCAATCTCTCCCTGTCTTGCACCTCACACACCTGGCGTGAAAGATAGCCAAGTTACTGCCGGAGACGCGACACCTGCTGTGGTCAGGCAACAACAGCGCGACCAGCTTGCAGTGGCTTTGCGCAGTCGCGCTAAGACTCCCGTGCCCGCAGCTCCAGGTAACCCCGGGCGGGTCGCAAGCAGCGGCCGGGTGGGAGTTATGTGGAACGCAGAGAAGCAGAGGTACTACGTCCGGATCATATCTGCTCGCCGTCAGCAGGTTTGTCTGGGGTCGTACGAGGACAAGGACGAGGCGTCATACGCGTATGCTGCGGCAGCCGTTGTACTTCGCCCGAACTCACGCATCAGCTGCACAGTTGAGCTGTCCGACGCTGACAGGCAGGCTTTAGCCGGTTGCACAGAGGAGATCCTAAGGCTACTCGTGAAGTACAGGCGCTGGAACAGATGGAGGGAGTGGCGTGCCGCAATGGCTGGCCTGGACGACGCGCAGGCGGTCGAGACCCGTTCGCGGCGAAAGGGCAGAGCGTCCCGGGCCAGTAGTGACGTTGAGGAGGTGCAGGCGATCACGCCGACTACAGAGGACCAGCCTATGGCTGAAGAGCCAGAGGACCGAACAGAGGACTACACGGATGACGACGAGTCTGTTGACGATGATGCTGTGTATGAACCTGGATCCGATACTTTCGGCGAAGATGATGGATGGGAGGATGTCAACCGTGCAGAGGGTGTTGCATGAAGCACTAAACAGGGTGGCCATTGGACCCAGGGTTGTTCTAGTTGTGTGCTCATACTGATAGGACTTAGACCTGGTGGCGGGTAGCCGAATCTGGAAATGTAAGCATCGCAGCGACCACGTTATTGAAGTGTCTATATCCAGGAGATGTAAATATATGACAAAGAACGCTTAAACGATGCACATCTTGAAACTGTAACAACGGTTGGGGTTAGTAGCAAATGGTGAAAAAAGCGGGTGTATAATTGGAGTAACGCATGTGACAGAAACGTGGACGAGCATCGACGATGTGACAAACCTGGCACGGCGACATGTTACATGTGGAAAGTGTGGCTGACATTTGTCTGTAATCAAACTGGCCACTCTAACCGTGACATGTGTAGAATTGTGCGCGTGGCCAAGAGCGTGAGGCAACTAGTGCGGTGACAAACTCCGTTATCGAGCATTGCGATGTACAAGAGAGTGGTAAGGGGACTGTTGCGAGCGAGGGTAGAACCCCGGGGTGGTTTAGAGCTACGCCATTTCCAACCCGCTGTGTATGCGGTCTCAGATGCTGTCTCCGCTAGAGGTCGATATGACTCCCACCGACGGCGGTCGTTCCAAGCGGGCAAAGACTGCGCCGTCATGGTTAGCTGATTCATATGAATACGGGGAGCGGAAGAAGAAAGGACGACCCCTAGCGGAACCCAAGAGGCGTAAAACAAGCACAGGAAAATGTGGCGCGGCGGATGAGAACGCGGGGCATGACGAAGGTAACATTTGTGACGTGACAAGTGCGTTGCATTTCATGTATCAGTGCTAATGCTTGTCTGTGGTGATATATGCCGTATGCACACGCAATCTACACACCCTTCTACCTACCACGCAACTGGTCACAGAGACTCGAGAAGTGCGGCTGCAGATATGCAGCGCCAACGCTGTCGGGGCCGTCGACGCGGAGGCAACCTGCACGCCCATTGTCGCCAACGCACCGCAAGGGGAGGAGGACACGGAGGCCGTGAAGGAACGCCTGATAGACGAGTTAATGGAAGGCAAAGATGAGGACGACGAGGAAGGAAACGGTAGTGGTCAGTCGTCAAGCAACGATCCGTGTGGCGAGAACGGATCAGAGGAGGAGCAGGCCACAAAAGCGCCACATTCGAGGAAGCGGATAGATGCAGCCGATGGCCAAGTCACACGCGAGGAATTTGATGCGTTGCGTGATTCCCAGAATGATACCGCGAAGATACTGGCTCGTCTTGAGTCACACGTACTGACCATCATCCGCCTTGGCGAACGGCGTAAGCGCAAGCGGGCGTCCACAAGTGCCGCAGCTTCGCTCGGCCGAGAAGCTTTGAAGCGGAAACGCCAGTCAGATGATGACGAAGAATCAACGTGCGATGAGGACGACTTGCCGGCGAAAGTGGCACGGCACGCGCGTCACGACAAGTCGCCAGTGCTCCAAACCGCCCTTGACATCCTTCCAGCCGAGAAGGCTTGGAAGGTGAGGCCTCGCATAGTGTGTTCTGCTCACGTCGAGGCACAGTTGTTGGATACACTACATATCTCGTCACCGTTTCCCCCCCCCATAACTATTTTCAATGTCGCAGGGTGTTTGCGACATGGTTAAGGATTATCTGTTTGTAGAAGCCCCGAACGAGAAGATGGATTTCTACCCGAGTCGCGACGCCAAAAACGCGGGCCTATGCCATGTCGTGTCCACCATTTCTCCCAAAACTGCGACTCTGGCGTTAGACGCTGATAAGGCTCGACGGCAGGATCTGAACAAGATCTTGTCCGCGTACAAAACAGGGTTGGCTGGACGCGCTCGCGGAGTTTTTCTTCCACGAATTGGTCTTTTCCGTGACGACGAGGACAGGGCCAGTCCTTGGGCACGTAAGACGGAGCGCACTGGGGAGCGTGCATGAAAGAGATATTGCGTCCCCGTCCCAGACGATGGTGCGTGTTCGCTTGTCATATGGCCGGAGCGATTATGGCCGCAACTCCTGTTTCGTGCCATAGTGGACCAGACATGTCTTTGAACCCTCCCCTTTTTCCGTACGCGGTATCGTTGTACCCCTTTTGCATTCCACGTGCGCAGGGGACCCAACCTTGTGCAAGTGGCACATCAGCAAGGATGGACTGCCATTTGCATCCGGAGCGTTCGCGGCATGTGCCATCGCGGCTTTCGGAGGGAAGCGGAAGGACAAAGAAACAACAAAAAAGTTGTACCACCTGTCGTGGCTCGAGCACATTGTACGTTTACACCGATGTGAACATATGTTGTAGCCACTTTCCTTCAACTCGCCGTTGTAAATGGGCTTCTCCTGCGGTCGCAGATCACGGACGCCATTGTCAACTGGGAGAAGCGCAAGGGGAAACTGCACAACTCTCCGTGCGAGAATGGCGCTTCTGTGCGGAGGATTCAGAAGCTGGCCTTCGATGCCATTGCGGATGCAGTATGCCGGAATGAAGTGCCCTACGACGAGGGGAAGAAGTCCTGGAAGTGGGGCAGGCATGGGCTCCGCCTTTCATCTTGCGGCCTGGAATGCCTCCTGGAAGATGAAGCAGCCTCCGAAGACGAAAAACATGAGTCCTCCGCGTCGGAGGCATCGGATAGTGAAAGAGATGGTTGACTTCCTGATTGTGTGTTTAATCCAATTGTGTGTCGTAGACTAGTGTAGTGGTTTAGTGGGGACAGGTTGTGGTTGTTGTTGGTTCTATGCATTTGTGCAGTAAATCGGTGACATGTATGTTCGATATTGCACACCTAGCGGAGACATTGCGCATGTTGGACACGAGGACGGTTGAAACGCAACTCTCAGCATTCCGCGCAGTACGGCGACAAATGCGGCGCTAATCGCGGCGACAAATGCGGCGGGGTAAATAGGAGCCGTTAGATGTAACGCTATTCTAGAGACGTGGATATAGGGCAACCGTACAATCTGCCGGACCGCTCATCAATGAACCGCGGCTTTTTTGTTTGCCCGACGACGGTGTCTAATGGCTATTTGCCACGTGTGTGATGGATATGGTCACTGGTGTGTTATCGTGAGATCTGCGACGAGTACGTGTGAACGTGCGATTGGTATCAGTAGTCCTAGTTGGAAGACCCTATCACCGAACGGATGGCGTGTGTAGGTACAGGTGGATTCCACTACAAATCGTGGGATGACATTTGTATCGGACGGACGGTAGATATGAGGCGTATGGGCGTGAGATCTGGAGGTTGATGGCGTATCCGGTGCGGCCATGTGCCGTGCTGCGGTTGGCATAGCGGAGTTGGCACGCGACAATCGCGTGCGTACAACTGTGGCCATCTCGACCGTACATGCAGCACGATACAATTCGTTATGGTTTGGCATCCACCTGTCATAAAGCGTGAGTACACGTGCAAATATTATGCTGACGTGGAATAGTGACTTCATGTATGCTAATCAGCAGCTATGTGGCAACACACAGGTGTAACCGTAGAGTGTCCGCATGGTGACGCAAATGTCACTGGCAACTACATGACGTAGAAGCGACCCATATGACGCCGTGCGTGTTGCGGCCATGTTGCCGGAAACGCTGCCAAAAAGCTGCGGGAAAGTTGCGGGAAAACCACTTTCCCTGTAACCCTGACCCAGAAGCCTTTGACCTAGACTTTTTTTTTGCGAAACAAGAGTTGCGGAAAAGCAATTTTGAAGCTGCGGAGAAGCAACTTTATGTGCTTGGTTTTTTCGCGATGCTGCGCGTCGAGAATGTCTTTCGCGTATTCCTTCTCGTCGTTCTCCGCCTCGCCGGCATTCATTTCAAGCTCGTCGTCAAAATCCTGCTCATCGCGCACCGTCTGCTTGAGCTTGATTGTGTCCTGGCGCGCCTTCTCGCCCTTTGCCTTGGTATCATCGAGCTTCTTTTTTTGGTTATCGAGATCCGTTTGTGCGGCGGTCAGATCGGCGTCGGCGTCGTCAACGGCCTTCTTCGCCGCGTTTTCCGCCTTGAGCTTGTCGTTGTATTCCACCTGCGCCGCTTGCGCCAGCACGTCCGCGTCGTTCGCGGCCTTCCTGGCGGCTTTGAGCGCGAATCGCCAAGTAAGACTGCGCGTCGGCAGCCGAGAAGGTCGACACAGCCATCGCCGACAGGAGCACGATGGCCCAGAACGAAACGTTGAACTGACTCATGGCTGCGACTGAAATTGCAAAGCCTGATGAACTGAGAGAAAGTGTGATGACAAGGTATTGCGTCAGTACGTGGCAGTTGTACGAGCGGAGACAACAGCTCAGGGGACTGACGTTTGAAGTGAGGTGGGAATAGTGGGAGGTTTGGGCTGTCGAGAGCTGGAGATTGTTGTGGTATTTGTCCTTTACGCTCTGCCATTTATATGGGCCTGCTTGTATGTACGGTCGACTTGCTTGGTTATCTTCCTCACACGAGCTGATAAGCATCAAGAGCGGCAGCACGCCTTTCTCCCACATGCTGCATATGGGAATTTGTTGCGAAGGGGAGTGTGCGGGACTGTGCGGAAAAGGTGGGTGGCCATCATTCCATGCAAAAATGTAACATGTTTGCTGGGATTCTGCTGGTGAAGAAGATTCGAACGAATAGATTGCGAAAATATTTTACTGTCGCTAAATTTCGGATGTTGCAAATGTTTCGAAAAATGAGGGCCTATTCCTGCACTTCGGGTCATCAGCACCATCCGAGATTGTGGGATCCAATCGGAAAATCGGAATGCACCCCAATCTCTTGATTCAAATTTCCGATTTGATCCCACAATTTCGGATGGCCCGAAGTACTGGATGACCCGAAGTGCAGGAATACGCCCTAAAAGCTTGTCACCGACATCTTATGGCCTGACTTTGCCAATGAAAAGTGTCAGATGATTATATTACTAATGCATATATTTAGGCTGTAATGGGGTAGCCCATAGGGGGTACAACCCAATTAGGGTTGGTACTTGTACTTGTTTCATTTCATAGTGCACTCATTCCTCGCCTCTATCTCAACATGGTAATCAGAGCAGGTTCCCTAGTGGGAACTGTTCCTAGGGCCCACCCACTATTTCGTCCTGCCCGGAGCGCGCTCTGCCCTAGCTCGAGTCGCGCAGGGCCTTTTTTTTCCTTTCGGGCCCGATCGCGTCGAGCCGCCCGCTTTTTTTTT